>VRLP01007052.1:0-24258 GCA_009660295.1 Lophius piscatorius | reverse complement strand
CGACTGACACATTTAAAAAAGGACTTAAAACTTTCCTTTTTAGCAGAATCTATAACCTTAATTAACATTGTTGGTTTTTTGGTAAGGCTTTTATATAGTTATTTTTTTATTTTTTATTGATGCTTTTATCTGCTTTTACTTTGTAGCACTTTGAGATTTGATCCAAATGTAAAGTGCATTATAAATTAAATGTATTATTATTATTATTATCATCTGATTAGGATCCTCCAGGACGACTCCCCGTGGAGGTTTTCCCGGTGCCTTCCAACCTAGAAGGAGATCCAGGGGTAAACCCAGAACTCTCTGGAGGGACCAAATATCTCTCCTAGGCTGGGATCACCTTGGTTTCCTCTAAGGAAATGGTTGGATGGCTGGTGAATCAAATGGCTGATGTCCAGTCTGTCACCATTTTAATGATTATTTGCAAATTTGAGGATTTAATTTAAAGTAATCTCAAAGTTGTCTCTGATGGATTTTTCAGTAAAACTCTCACTAGCGGATGAATACGAGACGTATGGAGAGTCAAGACCTCAAGACACTTCCTTGACATTTGGGACTTGAGAAGAATTTATATCCATTTTTCGGCGCATTAACATTGGGCAAACGTCTGACAGGCAGAATATCGCCCCTCTTGATTGTCATGCATAACCATTCACATCTGGCGCCCGCAGCCACAGACGCCTGCAATAACAACACCGCGGCAGAGCAGCTGTTCTGCCATTTGCACGAGAGCGCTCGATGCCGCGAAACGTAAGAAAACAAATGCAAACAGACAGAAACACAAGCAAATTAAGGAAACGTCTTCATCAATATGACAATAAATTAAATCTATGAAATGGTTAGCAAGCCTGTAAAGCTCAGCATCAGCTTTGCGCGGCGAGCGTTTGGAGTGTTTGTTTTGCCTGAAGCGGCAGAGGATGCTGACTCCTCTGCCGCTTCACGGTCAGGTAACTTAATCATCCACATTCTGCTGCCTCTGTCTGCTGACGAACAACACATGTTTAGCTGCACATGAAGGTTGTCTGCTGAGCTATGATTCAGCAGCAGACCAGCCAGAACGTCTTGAATCCACGCCACTAAGGCTAACGGAAGTTATTAGCTTAGAGAGAAATGCTTTTAACTGAGGGCCGTTCTTCTGTTATGTTACAAAAGACTCTTTAAAGTTAAAGGAAACGTCGAATCAACGCAGACACTTCATATGAATTTTCTTTCATCATTACGCAAACGACACACAGATCTACCCTCTCATCCCACATAATAACAATAGTAACTTTTCCTACACTGTCATCCCCAACTGCAAAAATCCCCCAATCCTCTGCGTTGTACAAACGTTTCAACTCATTAAATTTCTCAAATTAAACGTTAAAGTTATATATGTTTTTTTTTCCTAAAAAAATGCCCCTAGCGATTTATTATGTATGATTTATAAGATTAAAATAAGATTTTTAAAACATGGATCTCATCGGTTGAGAAAAAATGTCCCAAAAATATTTAGAGATAAAAGGCATATAAATATATAATAAGAAATATAAAAATGACCTTCCCCAAAATCATTCCACTTCTCCCTTACTCCAAGTTCTATGTGGGTATAACATTTGAAAATGTTAGTTTACAAGTTATTGCCTTCAGATACTAGAACCTGCAGACCGTCACAGTCCGGAGATCGAAGTCGATGACGTCGACCTGATTGGTGGACAACAAGCCTACTGTATCTTCACTGTATCTTCAAAACATCAAATCCTGGATGGACTTTATCTCCAGCTCCATGACAGGAAAAATATTTGCTCTTATTTGCCAACATTATCATATGTCCGAAAAGTCGTCGATATTATGGGATCATCGTCGCCGCCGCCGCCCTAAGTACCCTTAACGAGAAAACTCAAGAACCATTTCATGGCTAACTTTCAAACTGTATAACAACATTGAGCTTTGTACGAGGAAGAACTGGAGTGATTTTGGGGAAAGTCAGTTATATACTTCTAGCATTAGGGGGAACTCTTTATCTCCAAATGTCCTCAGATCATCATTTTCCCAACTCTTGGTCAATTTGGTCAAAAAGTGGTGCATATGAATCACTGGAGGAAATCTATCCTGTTTTACTGTAATTGTTATTATTTTCTTCCTACATTTAGTTTGAGGAGTTCAATCAAGGGGATTGTTTGTAAAATGCAGGGTATTGGTGACGTTCCCGGGGATATTCCCTTGCTGTCGGCAGCATATGCCTCGTTTTCTCCTCAACCTGCTTCCTCATGGTCCCACATTTGATTCAGTTTGACAAACAAATGACACAGGAAGTAGTTAGGTGGCGTGTAATTGTCACTCTGGAAACTCACACTGAGCATGACACAAATGTTCATGTTGCTCTCTTCTTTGCCCAGAAGGAACTAACTCGGATCCCCTGAAAACACAAAGCGCATATAAACAATCAAGGTATATTGGATTTATTTAGATTTAGTATATTTATTAACTATTCGGCTGTGTTCAACATTGACAATAATAATAACAATGATAACAACATTAAAAATATTTACAATTATTATTAGTGTTATTATAGTTATTACTATTAGTAGAAGTTGTGAAGAATTCCCTACTGCAGAGGTGCGTCAGGTATCTGCCCCCATAGTTACACACACATCACTTCCTGTACTGATGGCGACGGTGGCTCAGTCAGTAGAGCGGTTGTCCACTTTTCTGAAGGTCGGTGGTTTCCATCCCCTGAAAATTCGGCTCCCATGCCGAAGTGATCTTAAGCAAGATTCTGAACCCCAAATTGCTCCCAATGGCTCTTCCATTGGTGTGTGAATGATGAGCTCCGCTCCTGATGAGCATGTGGCGCCTTGCATCGCTGTACGAATGTTTGTGTGAATAGGTGAGTGCTGGCTGGCATTGTAAAGCGCCTTGAGAGGTCGAGCAGACTAGATAAGAAGGCAATATAAGTACAGTCCATTTACCAGTCCATTTACTGATGCCTGAGACATCGGGGATATATGCTCTGATTCTAATGTTGCTCGTCCTCCAAAAATTGATTGCTGCCCACTTATATTTAAACTGCTAAAAAATATCTAGATTGATTATTTTCTAGGGCACAAAGACGGCAAAAACATTGCACTCATAAAGATGATTGCAATAAAATATAACTTCTTTTTTTCTTTATATTACCAATCCATGAATCATGTTGATAACAATCAATCAATCAAAAGACATACAAACACGGGAAACAAAACTCATGTATTATTGCAATCAATAAAGAAAGTGCCCCCAGTCACTGTGAAATTCTTGAGGTCAGTATATTTTTTAACATAATATTTCCATATTTTGCTATTACACATTTGTAAATTTGTACAATTCAGAGTGCTTTTGTGTGTATTTCTGCATTTTTCTTCCTTGGCACTGAGGTAACCATGGGATATCAATGACGTCTCTCTCTCTCTCTCTCTCTCTCTCTCTCTCTCTCTCTCTCTCTCTCTCTCTCTCTCTCTCTCTCTCTCTATCCTGACTCTGGTTCTGCTAGGTGTTTCTGCCTGTCAAAATGCCTTTTTTCTCTCTCCACTATCTTCATGTAGTCAAGTCAATTTTATTTGTATCGCCCAAAACCACAACTCACAAATTGATGGGCTTTACAATCTGAACATGATGCAGCATCTTCTGTCCTTTGACCATCGGTCTGGGTAAGGAACAACTCCTCAAAAAAAACCTTTTACAGTGGAAAAAGGGAAGGAAAACCTCAGGAAGAGATCCCTCTTCCAGGGTGGACAGACTTGCAATAGATGTTGCGTGTACAGAGCAGATGAACAAAAAATAAATATAATAAATAAATATTACAGTGCTTACTGTAGCAGTGGTACTATGATTGACATATATAATAGTACTAGTGGTACTAACTATTGGATATATGAATATTCCTGATGTACTTGCACATAGGGGAACGGTTGGGCCTCTGTAGAATAAAAGGTGCAGTCTAGACTTTTTGAAGAGCACCTTGATAACTCCTGTAGTCTTTTGCACAATAATAAAATTGACCTGACTGAAACAGACGTTCAATAGTTCTCCACTCCGTCGCTTCGGTTGTCCTGGTTTTCTTGATGCTGAGTGAAGGACTGATGACTGGAGGAGCCTTAACTTGGGTGGGTGCACCCGGACCACAAATAGCACCCACACCTGGCCCCGTTCTTCCTCCCATGTTCCTTCCTGGAGCAGAAAGATTCATATTGGAGTTCATATTGATGTTAGCTTTGTTCAAGTAACCACAAACTTGCATTTGTCACCCATCTATGTTCTTATCGTTCAGGCTGCAACTCTCAAGACCTGACTTTTGACCTTCCAAAATGTAAAACTTGTCAGCCCTGACTTGTTGCAAAGTTTTATCCCTGATTATATTCCAGACCATCTCTTGGCTAAAGGAGGGGACGATTCCTTAAAGGCCGAGTGCCTTGCTGGAACTCTGAGGTCAGGATCTGTGAAGAGTTTCAGTCGGTGGACCGTGTAAGGCCGCCCTGAAGTCAAGGGAAACCATTGACGGATGATAATGGGAATGTGTGGTGATCGAGGCGAGATGAACACGGCAATAAAATCTCCGCTATATACGCTTGAAAAGCATTTGTTTTGGAACGACATGTGCTCGCTGTCTGGCCATCGGGCTTCAGCCAGCCCAGAATTTATCACCAGAAGCCCCTCCAGTTCAGGAGGAGATGGATCACAACAGGCTGCTTCCCCTCCTCGCCTTTGTTGTTTCCTTGTTATTAGTTAATCCCGAGGGTCCTTCTAAACGTGCTGCTGGAAAATAGAATTCAGTTCCCTTTGACACCTGAAAATCCAAAACACGGTCCAGGTTCAGGATGATACCCGTTCGGGGAAATCCAATTGAGCAAGTCGTCATGAAACAAAGTAAAAAATTATTCAAAATAGGTGTTATGGTGGCCGACACGCCTAAACGCACTTCAGCAACAACAACATTCAAATAGACCGAACACAACAGAATTGTTTATGAAGGACATTTGAAGAGGTGCACTCCGGCGTGTTTCTGTTATGCTTTCATATAGTGAATAAAATAGATGTAATACACAAATATTTCATCACATTTTGATGAGCCTTGTTAGCTTTTCTTAACTTCCGGGTCATGCGGTCATGTGAAGTTAATCGACACTGTGAAAACAACAAATAAATGTAGTAATGACCCTCACATGCACAGCACCCAAAGCTACAGTAAACAAGCTGTGATACACTTATACACAACAGTCAGAACGTCAGATATAAAAACTGTTTCGTTTTTGCTTTGGGTAGCTACTGATTAACATCTTATTGTAAGTCACATGACCGCACGACCCAGAAGTTAAGCTGAGCTAACACAGCTTAACAAAATAGCATGAAATGTTTGTCTATTACTTTTGTTTTATTCACTAAATGAAGCATTAAAAAAAGGGGGTCCGGAAATGCATCACTTTTAAAAATCCTTCGTGAACACTTCTGTCGTGACGTGGCTTTTGCAGCGCTCCTGTGTGGCCAAATTGATGAAGATGTTTTTTATATGCTTGTGTTTTGCATATTTGCATGTATTTTGTATATTTGCATATGCACACATTCCGAGCTAGTTGAATCCCAGGTGCATCTATGGAGAAGATTGCACTGCTGTGTTTCCTTAAGTGTGTTTGTCCCTGTTGTAAAATGCACATAAAAATAGTCAAATGTGAATGAGAATAATTACTGTGAGCGTAGAATGTGCAGGGGAAGATGGACTTGAGTTTCAACTAAGGCCAAAATATCAAACAAAACTCGAGCTAACCTCAGAGTAGAGCGACACTGAACCCTGAATGAAAAAGAAATGGAACCAAAAGATGCTCACAAAACCAAAAGAGAGGATAAAAATGTGTAACTGCAAATATATGAAGTTATTCTTATCGACAAGTAGATACAAATGAACTAACCAAGGCAGAAATTACCACAGCTAGCCAAATATAGAGCAAAAGGCACAAATTAACAGATTCAAACGTTCCTCAAGTCTACATATATATAAAAAAAATACATTCAGAAAAGTTAGAACTAAACCCTAAATGTTACAGAAGATCCCTTCAATGATCAAACATTTCAACAACCTGAGTCGTAGCAGAGATGAAGCTGTGTGCGAGGCGGAGAGGCGGAATTGAGTCGTGGCATCCTGATGTGTTTAAAACAGCTGGTACCGACTAGAAGCTGACTCAGTGAGGAAGAACCGGATGGGTCTAAAAAACCCTGGAGACACTGTGAGGTCCAGGATCCTCCTAGCAGAGGGCGAGATCAGCCACCACGTATATTTCTATTCACCCCCAGAGATGAATCTGGACTCTTCTGTTCATTTCCTGCATGTTTTCTGAGAGTTTACGGATACAAACAAAACGGATCAGTACCGGCAGGAATCATTGGGGGCATTATCGCAACAATTCAAGCAAGACAGCACACAAAAGAAAACATGTTTCCCCGTATTTAACGACCGCACAGAACACGTCCCAGATCAGATGAGATGTGTAGTCCCTCCAGAGAGTGCCGTGTCGACTCTGCGCCTCCTCCAAGTTGGACCTGAAACCTCCAAAGGGAGATTGGACCATCTCACGTTGCTCCTTTGAACAGCAAAGAGCAGCAGCTCCATCATTTTTAGTTTTAACGTCAAAATAAAGGAGGCGTGGGAGGATGCTGATGCTGACTGATAACGCCATTGCCGCGGGGTTATAGGTAACAGGAATGACACGCTCTCAAAAAACACACGATCCTTCTCAAAAGGATCACGAAGGCCGTCATCCCAGTCGTAAGCTCCACCCTCAGCACATTAAGGGCTTTATGCTCTGTTCAGCCGTCATTCTTTAACTGCAAATCCATGTATTGATTGATTAAATTTATTAATTTCTACAGCACTGAAGTTTTATTTGCGTAGAGAAAGACGGAATCCAATCTGCTTTCATTGCTGTGATAAAAACTGCAAAGACCTACTGAACGCTACGTCACAACCCTGAAGGCCGGAGGTCCATTCCGGTCCGCAGGACTCAACGCATTTAAAAAAAAATACATGTGTCTCCTGAGGGGCTTCAGGAGGTGTTTGCTGGATATTAACCGTCCCCTAGGGTGGAGGGGCTGTCTTAAATTACACGGCACTGCAATCCCCTCCGTAGGTGCTCCTGGGATTCTACTGGCTCGGGATGTGTTCATAGCAATATCTTGGACGAAAGCGAATTCGAGCTGTAACATTATAACAAAACAAAAAAATTAATTAATAAAGTAAAGCAGTATATGAATAAATAAGTCTAATTTAATTTTTAAACTTTAAAAAAAAAAGTAATAAAAGATTGGTATGATAGTCAAAAAAAGTATAAAGTTAAAAGCTGTATAGTGAAAGTAAGAAATCTAAAAGTCCAGACAGTAATGTGGAATTACAAAAGTTGCATTGCAGTGACTGGTAAACTGTGTCTTAACTTTTGGCTGGTTCTGTTAGTTTATGTTTTGTGACATATTTTGTTGAGATGTTGTGAAGATACGAAATAATTCAAAATAATAATCATCGACTGAAGCAATCTGCCAGTTTTTAAACTTGTAAGGAACAAAAAGCACAGATACTATTGGTAAAATGTGGGCAGTAAAAGACAAAAGTTGTAAGGACAATAAATACACTCCTCAACTGAAGTAGAGTAATAAAGTATTTGTACTTTGTTATTTCCAGCTCTACTTATACATCTTACCTACCGTCGGGTAACCGGGATAACCAGGTGAACAATATTATTTACGTTACCTGCCAGTGTTTATAATGTTATGGTTGATGACTGCAAGAGACAAACTAACTTTATCAGACGATGGAAGTCTAATTATCAGAGAGGTCCTTCAGTCGTGACCTATAACCCTGCTTTTGCTCAAAGAGAGAGTCCGTGTCAGGTTATGGGCCCTCCATGAATCAGAACCGGAACACCTCCTCCAGAGTTCACAGCAGAAACAAAGAAGTGAAGAACCAACGTGATAAATAATGAAACCAGTAACTTTTCTTTCATAACATCTGCCGTGGAAGTCCAGCAGACAACAACACGTCTGTGAGAGCCATGTTTTAGAACCAGAGCCGCTCTGACATTTTCAGAATCGATCAGGCTCGGAGGGAACCGCATTGTCTGAGCTGACGAGGCAAACAAAAAGCCCACAGAGAAGAAAAGAAATCTCCTCCGACATTTCATCCTCCTCTCCAAACTTCATGTGCGCCGGCTGACTCGACTGTGCTCAGGGTTTTATGAGCTCCTAATAGGTGTGTTGCTTCAAAGTGACAAATCTGACAGGTATTTTTATCCGTCTTTGCTGTAATGGAACCGTAGGTTCTGTTTCCTGCTGGGGAGACAAGACGGCATCAAAGTACTCCAGGGTTTTTGTGGCTTTCTCCTGCTGCACTGCAATATCTTTGTTCCACCCTGAATGGGATTGAGAGGGATTCTGCGGCACCGTGTCGTCAGAGAGCAACGGTTGCTGCTTCAACAGCAAATCCCACAGACAGACCCGGTGAATCCGGCATTCTCCTCCACTCACCCACAGCCGGGCCGAACACATAAATTCTAGTGGTGTGCTTTACATAACAAGATGTTTTGATAACAGCAGGAAAAAAATCACTCCATGGGGGGTGAGTTATTCGTCTTATCTGTGCTGCCCTTCGTAACTCTATCTCAAATCGTGATTAGTGGTGACAGACGGTGAAAAAATATTTGCATATGCATATTTGTTCTCCTGGATAATCTCTACCTCTCTGAATTTCTTCTCTGTCATTGCATACAAAGACGTTTATTCAGTCATTGCATCAGATTCATCACAGCGTCTTCAATTATCCCAATGGCCCGTTAACACCTTTACCCAAACGTATTTCCAGAACTGCTTCTGGTTCTGAACTGGTTCTTTTTCTCTCCACAACACAAGAACTGATGACATCAGTGGCTGGGGGCGTGGATATCATGACCAACCAGAGCTAAGTGTCTCTCAGACTTGGCATGGCTCTAGTACCTCTGTGACATAATCGTGTGGCTCTAATGTTTCTGTCATGTATTGATGGGGCTCTAGTGATGTAGGGATATGGCTCTAGTTCCTTCCTGGTGCAATGGTGTGGCTGTAGTTTGTCTGTGACGTATAGATGGGGGCCTAGTAGCGTAATGATATGGCTCTAGTGCCTATGTGTTGTGATGGAGTGGCTCTAATGCCTATGTTTGCCTAGCTTCCCACAACACTCGTTTGGTATCATCAGAGTGGGAATCTGTCACCGCGCTCTATTTCCTCCAGAGATGTGGTTCCATTGTTGATGTGCTCTGACTGTTACTGGGTCAGAACTCGGCGGAATGAATTCTAATGTGCATCCGTCACCGGTGGGGATGGTAGGAAAGACCTGGAGGGAGTCAAGTGTGTCATGATGCAAAGAGAAACACACGTGTGTGTCATCTCTGCTGGAAATATTTACACACTCAGAGCAAGCGAGTGAGAGAGAGAGAGAGAGAGAGCGAGATAGAGAGAGAGAGAGAAAGAGGGAGCGAGAGAGCAGGAGTAATGTGCTTCTCCTTCCAGACCTGTACTCGGCTCGCTGCTCGCTGCTGGTCGAGGTGAAGCCCGGTGACAGATGCTCAGAGGAAGAGAAAAAGGTGTTTGAGCCAATGACATGTGAAGTAGAGGGCAGAGCAGAGAGAGGAGCCCCCTGCATTGCAGATGTTCTCCACTGCACCACCGTAGACAGACAGGAGAGGAGAGAGGAGCGGAGGAGGGGTCGCTGTGACCTTGGATCGAAAGTTAAGGATGCTAATAGAAGCAATGTAGGTAAATAGGAACTTGAACAGGAATGTTGAAAAGGTTCCACAGTCGTCATGAAATCTGACGTCAAGTGGAATAAAAACACCTCTGACACAAAATGTTAATCTGTTATAATAGAAGTTTCACAAGCATTTGGAGGTGATAGAGCCATGTCACTGTGTCACTGGAGCTACATTATTGCATCACTAGAGCCCCCTCATTACATCACAGAGGCACAAAAACCCCATTGTTACATCACAGAGGCACTGAAGCCCCATCATAACATCACAGAGACACTAAAGCCCCCTCATTGTGCCACAAGGACACTAGAAAAACGTCATTACATCACATAGGCACTATAGCCCCGTCATTACATCACAGAGACACTACAGCCCCGTCATTACGTTATACATACCCTAGAATCCCATCATTACATCAATACAGACATGTCACTTCTTCACAGAGGCACTAGAGCCATATCATTATGGCTATATGAGCCACTTCATTACATCACAGAAGCACTACAGCCCAGTCATGATTCAGTTTGTTTCCTCTTTAGATCGGATTGACCGATTGATCACTTCGTTTTGGCTGGCAAAAGTTTGGCTGCTGGATCTGGCTGTTTCACTCTGGTCTTTTTTTGGCCCAAAGTTCTGACCAAAGGAGACAGCTTTGAAAACTAAGGGTCAAATCCTACTCAATATTATCAGGATTACCTTATTTAGACATATACAGTATTCTTCTTTTTAGGCAAACAAATAAGACTCATTCTCCAGAAATTAAGCATTTTTTTTACATTTGTCAAATCTTTCTACTCAAAGTCCCTTAGAGAGGCTCGGTCACTGTTCTACTCGAACATTATCAAAACCAGTCCTCGAAATTCTAAGCAGCCGTTTTCCACTATCAATCATCTTCTTAAACCACAAACTCCCCCACTTACAGAAATTAAAGAAGAGCACTATAATAATTTCATGGCTTTCTTCAAATCAAAAATTGACTCAATCCGTTCTGTCCTTTCTGGTTTGCTTACTCAAAGTGTGAGATCTCCCAGCCTCTAAAGTGCTTCCCAGAAATCTAACAGCAAGAGGTTGAGTTTATCATCAGGTCGATGAAACCCTCCACCTGTGCCCTCGGCCCCTTTCCTACAGCCCTATTGAAAACTAACATCTCTTCCATCAATCCCCTGATCACCGCTGTAATAAAACAATCCCTCCAGGCTGGCTTTGTTCCATCTGCCCGAAAATCAGCCATAATCAGACCACGCTTCAAAAAACCTACTCTCGATCCAGAAGTTTTTGCTAATTACAGGCCCATTTCCAAACTCCCATTCCTCTCCAAAGTATTGGAAAAAGTAGTTCCTGCCCACCTCCAGGACCACCTCAAATACAACAACCGCTTTGAAATGTTTCAGTCTGGTTTCCACTCCGCCCACAGCACAGAAACAGCTCTGCTTAGAGTCCTACACTGCCTACATCACACCATTGGACTCACTGCCACCGCCCTTAACTGGTTTCAATCCTACTTCACCAACAGAATGGAACACTTTTCCCTTGGAAGTGCAAGGTCCCGGACACACACCCTCAATTGTGGGCTCCCCCAGGGATCAGTCCTTGGCCTCATTCTCTTCATACTGTACATGCTCCCCCTTGGCCATGTCATCAGTCGATATGGACTCTCATTCCATTGTTACGCTGATGACACGCAAATCTACATAAAAACTGACACATGTTCCTCCGCAGCCTCTCCATCCTCATCCTCATCGTCATCATCATCTCCCCTGTCAACTCTCCGTGCTTGTCTGGAGGAGATAAAGGTGTGGATGAAAAACAACTTCTGCACTCTTCCTCCATAACCAGTATTACCTTCTCTGGTCACGACATTACCCTCTCTTCATCAGTCACCAACCTCGGCGCAAGATTCGACCCTCAACTCACTTTTGAAACCCACATCAAACACATCTGCAAGTTCTCCTTTCATCATCTCAGAAATAAAGCTGGTCCACGCGTTTGTCTCCTCCAGACTGGATTACTGTAACGCACTTCTCATCGGGATGCCTGATAAAGGTCTTCAAAGACTTCAGTATGTTCAAAACAGTGCTGCAAGGATCTCGATGAGAGTTCGTAAACACGAACACATCACCCCCGTTCTTCATTCCCTTCATTGGCTTCCCATCTCCACCAGGATAGATTATAAGATCTCTCTCCTCACTCACCATCCATGGTAACGCACCCCCCTACCTAAAAGAACTACTCACCCCACTGATTTCAACAAGATCCCTCCGTTCTACCCACTCATACTGCCTTCTCCTTCCCCGGACTAAGCTCAGGCCCATGGGTGATCCAGCCTTCTGTTCTGCTGCCCCTCATCTGTGGAAAGCCCTCCCTGACCATCTGAAGGCTCCACAGATGACTGACACATTTAAAAAAAGGACTTAAAACTTTCCTTTTAATCAGAACCTATAACTTATAATTAACTTTGCTGCTTTTTGATCATGTTTTTATATAGTTATTATTATATTTTTTATTGATACTTTTATCTGCTTTTACCTTGTAGCACTTTGAGATTTGATCCAAATGTAAATTGCATTATAAATTAAATGAATTATTATTATTATTAAATCCCTTTTGTTTTGCGCTCTGCAAAACAAAAGGGATTGAACACTAAAGACTCTTTCTTTCATGGTCTGAAAGCCTCAGGCGCAGGAATCCCATGCAGATATCTGAGTCTAACACACCCAGGGAGGCGTTTGCGCCTGACCCACATAGTAAAGGACAGGAGTTCTGACCCGTCTGATCTTACTCGCCGCGGTTGTCAAGCCAGACGTGGATTATGATTAATTTGGTCAAGATGGCGCCACATTGGGAGTTGTTTGAAAGGTGAGAGGAAAGTTGTTGTTTTCCAAAGAACAGTGGGATTGTGGGTCGCCTGGGGACTTCACAGGGATCAATACAGGCAGAGTGACAGCAGTGCACTTGATTAAAAGTGACTGCAACATGTGGCAGGCCTGGCCATTACTTTCCCACTCAGAGTACCTAGGGTGAAAGAGCAAGAAGTGACAGGCCTCAGTCAGTCGTCCATTACCACCCTTCAGCTGCCCCTCAGGTGGCAGCCGCAGAGGGAAAATCAGGCTGACAAATAAGCAGAGGAAAGTAATACGCTGTTGTTTGTTCGCTCTCAAGATGTTTATTAGACGTTATGTTCACACAGAAAACACCGCAGACATCTCCTGCAGCGTGAAAACATCCAAAAACAATGAAACACAACCAGCAGATGAAAATATTCACCATGAAGTACTCAACTCATTTAAACAGGAAGGAGAGAGAGAGCCTCGTCATGATGTCACTATTTAACTAGAGCCACGTCATTATGTTAGAAGAGTCACATAATTGCTGTATGTCACTAGAACCACAGCATGATTTCACTGGAGCCGCTTCATCATGTCACTACAGCCACATCATTAAGTCACTGGAACCATGTCATCATGTCAATAGAGACAGATCATTATGTCACAAGAGTCATCTTAGTATGTCACTAGAGCCATGTCATCATTATGTCTCTACAGCCTTTTCATATCACTAGTGCTATGTCATTATGTCTCTGGAGCCATGTTCTCATGTCACTAGAGCCACATCCTGATGTCACTAAAGCCTCATCATGATGTCACCAGAGCAATATAGTTATGTTACTAGAGTCACATAATTGCTGTATATCACTAGGACCACATCATGATGTCAATAGAGTCACACAATAATGTCACTAGAGCCACGTCATGATTGCACTGCAGCCACTTTATCATGTCACTACAGACAAGTCATTAAGTCACTGGAGCCATGTCTTCATGTCAATAAAGACAGATCATTATGTTACAAGAGTCACGTTGGTATGTTACTAGAGCCATGTCGTCATATCAATAGAGCACAACATCATGTCACTAGAGCCATGTCATTACGTCACTAAAGCCATACCATAATGTCTCTGGAGCCATGTCATTACGTCACTAGAGCCATGTGATCATGTCACAAAAACCATGTCATTACGTCAATAGAGCCATGATATTATGTCACTGGAGACATGTTATTATGTCACAATAACCATGTCATTACGTCACTAGAGCCATGTTATCATGTCACAATAACCATGTCATTACGTCACTAGAGCCATGATATTATGTCATTGGAGACATGTTATTATGTCACTAAAACCATGTCATTAGGTCAATGGAGCCACATCATTAGGTCACTACAGCCAGAAATGGTCTGGCAAAAAACAGGAAGCAGGATGAATGAACTGCTTAGCTAAACAAGAAAATGTTAAATTGACTCTTTATTTATTTATAACCTAATTGATGAGACGGATACCGTTTTTGTTACTGAATCAATCACAGACTGCCTGTTTGTACAAAGGACATTTTTTGAAATGGACCTCTACAGTTACCTGAGACCTGTTCAGGTGGTTCTAGTACTGCTCTGTAATCTGTATGTGTGCATTGGTAAGCCATAACATTATAACCAACGCGTCACATTGCCTCAGAGCCAAAAAGGTTTTAGGTTTAAATGCACCACTGGCAGTGGGGTCTTCTCTCCCCGTGTTTGCCTGCGACTCCAGCTTCCTCTCACAGTCCAGGAACATGAAGGTAGGTGAACTGGTAACTCTACATTGGCTGTAGGAGTGAAAGCCAGCTGGCAGCTTTTCCACAGTGTAGCCTAGTCCAATGTCAGCTGGGATAGGTTCCAGCCGCCCTTCCCCCCCACAACCCTGACTAAGACAAACCATTACAGAAAAAGAATGACTGCAAGAAAGACGTGATGGTTACAATGTTTACGTCTGGACCTGAGTAGAATAAAAAGTGTAAAAAAAAATGTTACGAAATAATTACTAAATACCCACAGTCTCACCCTCTGAATACAGATATATATTTATATGTTTATATATATATATATATATATATATATATATATATATATATATATATACAGAACCATTGTAGACAAGGGTTGGACAGATATTCATCTCTCTGCCATAAAAACATGATTTGTGTTTGCTGTGGAGCGTCGACACGGCTTCTAATAGAGCGATAATGGAACGACCACACCTCACAACCTGAGGCTTTGAGAACAGATGGAGCTCATGTGGAGCAGAACAGCTCCAACCACGGTTGGTGCTGAGAGAGCTTGAGGTTTGGCGGGTTAACCTTGACACCACAGTGACTGGACTTTTAGAAATCTCTAACATATAAAGTGGAGAATTTAACCTTGGCTGCGCTCCAGGTATGATGGATGAAGAAAGATGGACCACACTGTACCTGCTGGAAGACCAAACCCCATGATACCTGGAGATCAGACTGTTCGATGGTTGGACCTATGAGCATGAACTGATCTTCTCAGGTTCCATCTCAATGGGGTTCAGGTCCTGACTTTGACTAGGAGTCCAGAACTCTAATTTACATAGCAACCGCAACATTCCACTGCGACCTCCATGTTTGACCCTAGGTCTGATGTTTTTCTAGATGAATGCTGTGTTTGGTTTCCAACAGAAGGAATGGGACCCTTGTCTTCAAACAGTTCAACTCTCCACTCTTAAGTCCAGAGAAGATTCTCTCTGAGTGTCGTCAAGGTGCCTTATGGATAAATTCAGAACATCCTTAACGTTCTTCTGGATCAGCTGTGGCTTTCTCCTCACCACTCTATCAAGAGTGCATTTCAGCCCACTGTGTCTGGAACAGGGGAGCCATGACCTCTGACCTCTATTGCGGTTGGAGAGGCTTCCAGGTCCTTACATGTTCTCGTTGGATCTACTGTGACTTCCTGGATGAACCTTCACCGTGTTCTTGGAGGAATTTTTGAAGTTGGTCCACTTCTGGGAAGTTTCACTACTGTTCCAGGTCTTCTCCATGTGTAGATAATTTGTCTCACTGTGGATCTGTGGAGAACCAAAACCTTAGAAACAGGTTGGGAACCCATCCCAGATGGATGGTTTTCAATTAATCATTTCCATCACTCTCACACACACACCCTCACACCACACACTCTCACACACACACTCACACCACACGCTCTCACACACACACACACAAGCACACGCACACACTCACAAACTCACACAGACGCACTCACACAGACGTACTCACACACAGTCACACACACACACACACACACACACTCTCACACACACACTCACACCACACACTCTCACACCACACGCTCTCACACACACACAAGCACACACACACTCACAATCTCACACACACACCCTCACACCACACACTCTCACACACACACTCACACTACACACTCTCATACACACACTCACATCACACGCTCTCACACACACACTCACACAAACACAAGCACACACACACACACACGCAAACTCACACAGACGCACTCACACACAGTCAAACACGCACAAACACACACACACACACACACCTCTATGTCTCTCAGTGTTCTATACTTCCTGCGTGCTGGAACTTGTTAGACAGACACAAGTGTCTTCTTCTCCTCCTTTGTCACCAAACAACTTTGTCACACTCGGCTGCCGCATTAATTCTCAAACGCTTCTGACAGGAAATGACATTTAATTTTCCCACCTCGACTCGCTACTATTCTCTCTTTCATGAATCTTATTTTGGAGGATCTGACGGCCTTGATATATCTGAAAGTCCAAATGAATTCTGGGTCTCTCTGTCTCTGCTCCGCCTGCAAACTAAGACGATATCTTTAAGTTAAAGGAAATGTTTATTTTTTATTTACATTTGAACCGGTCAGGCCGTGGTCCATTCATCCATTCATCCATTCATCCATTTATCCATTCATCCATTCATCCATTCATCCATTCATCCATTCAGTCATTCATTCATTCATTCATTAATTCATTCACCCATTCATCCATTCATCCATTCATCCATTCATCCATTCATTCATTCATTCATCCATTCACCCATTCATCCAGTCATCCATCCATCCATCCATTCATTCATTCATCCATTCATCCATTCATCCATTCATCCTGCTGATGTTGGGTTCAAACATGAAACCAGTCAAGGGAGTAACAAAAAAATAATACAATTCAATACAATAAAAAATTTGACGAAATAATGATACAAAAATCAAATCTCATTATGAGCTTTAATTTCAGCCTTTTATGACACTTTTGTGGTTAAGTTTTCTGATTTGAATTCATTTCCCGACACAAAGATGTGGACGCTGTTTATCCGTGTTTATGTATCGACTCATGTCTGGATGTCGTAGTGATGACGTCACCACCACCGCACACGTCAAATGATCGTGGGACAGGCCACTTCAGCTGCACTCGAAATATGAAAACAGAAAATTGTGACGCGTATAAAATTTGTCATTGAAGCAGAGATTCTGCAGTTTTCAACGAGTTAAAGGTAAGACATTTGAATACCTTCTTCAGTTTTATTAGGAATAAACTCCAGACCACATCAGCTAAATGTACGTCTGACATGAAGGAATAGGTTTAGCAGTTGCTTCCAAAGAAAGATTATTTACTGAGAGGATTTAAGTTCTACCTGATCCTATTTAAGATCTATGGAAAGACAACATATTTAAACTATTCTGACTTTAAACTCAGATTTCCGAGTTTAAAGTTTGAATTCTGAAAATAAAGTCAGAATACAAAATAACATTTTGCTTCACCTTGTCAGGACCTAATCCTGTTAAATAAGATATTATTTAACAGGATTATTTATTATGTATATATTATAGACCAGTAAGATGTTTTTAGTGCTTTTAAAGCCTAAAATCCATGTGATTATATTTAAAACCTTTTTTTGAGGTAGAGGTGGGGTTCATCTCAGATCCAACATCTACGAGCAATTTAGAGCAATTTGACGCCATTCACCCAAATAGCTTCTTTACGTAGCGTCAGCCATAACATTGTAAACCCTAATAAAGGGAGGAGTCTGAAGACATGCAATATCTGGTTGCCATGGTATCCTGTCAGTGGATGGGATATATGAGGAAGAGCCTTTTACATTTTCTCCTCATGTTGATATGTGAAGCAGAAGAAATGGACAAGCATGAGGAGCTGATCACAAAATTAAGATAGACAGAACATTTCTAGAACTGCAGGTGTTGTTGGGTGTTCCTGGTCTGTGTTAGATCCCACGATGACATCACAGTGACATCACAGTGACATCCCAGTGACATCACAGAGCTATTGAACAGCAAAATGGGGGACCTACACGATACAGTAATATCAGGAATTCTCACCAAAATGACTTTTTGGTGTTGCTATTTGACTTTTTGTTATTGTTGACTCTAAATTTGACAAATATCGTTGCAGTGCAGGTATGAGAAAACACGGAGACGATAAAACATTGAATGGTTTGAAAGTCCAACGCCATATTTATTCATCTTAAACGGAAATAAAACTGTTTTCGGAACCCAGCACAGCTCTCTGTGATTTTAGTTTCAGAATTCCTGTGATTTTTATTCTTCACAGACGGCGGGGGGAAGAAAGAAAGGAAGGGGAAAGGCTTATTTGTGTCTCACGGCTCACAAACCGCTGCAGTGAAACGCTGGGCTTCCTGTTCGACGGCGTCTCTGCGTGAACGTGACCTCGGCCGCGGCGTTTAATGAGAACAAAACTCTCTCAGTGATCGATACCAGCATCCAGTCAGACTCTAAATGGACTCTGCACACCAGGACACCATCCCTGAACCCACAAATGAGCCGCAGGGCTCAGAAACATTCACCTCAGATGACCGAGAGACACGTTTTGATCGTAAAACCAGAGGCAAAATATTGGCATAAACATTATTAGAGAATCATAAAAAATCATGTTTGTAATTACAAGTTTATAGTCGTAACTTTCTGAAAAAAGTCCAAACATTACGAGGGAAAAGTGTTTTGACAAACATTTCATAGCTTCCGTTTTTTTATTTGAGTCCTTTTATTCTAACAATCACTTTGCCCCTTCAGTTCGCTCTGCCGGTCAGGATCTGTCAAGTCCCTCTTTTAATCTGACTCCCATTTTAACCCCTGAGGTACACGAAGTCCTCAAGCTTTTAAACACCGCAAAAGCTGCAGACACTGACAAACTGGAGCCCTTCTTTTTAAAACTAGCAGCAGATTTTATCGCCCAGCCCCCCTAAAACACACATTTGATCTTTTTCTGGTCACAAACGTCATCCGTCGTTTCTTGAAGTCAGCCTTTGTCCTTCCTCTTTTAAAAGGGGGGGACCCCCACTCTTTTAAATAACTAAAGGTCCATCTACAAACTGTGAGTCCTGTCCCAAATCCATGAAGCCCTTGTTTGTGATCAGCTAAAATAGTTTTTTTTTTTTTTAACGGTAATAAGGTTTTATTTGATTTTCAATCGGGTTTTAGAAAAAGATATAGAAAAACAACAGCAGCTCTTAAAGTTTTTATTGATTTTATTGAGAACAAACAACCCTGTGCAGCTCTTTTCATGGACCTCTCCAGGGTTTGATACAGTGGATCACACACTGCTAATGGGCAGCCTAGCTAGAGCAGGTCTGTCTCTTGAAACTGTTTGCTGGTTGGAAAACTACTTGATAGACAGAACGCAGTGTGTGCAGGCAGAAGGTTATACATCTGAGTCGCTTAAAGTAACAAAAGGAGTGCCCCAGGGGTCAGTCCTGGGGCCACTCCTTTTTATTCTTTATATCTTTAATCTTGACCAAAATGTGTTGCTATGTTTCTTTTTTATGCTGATGACACTGTGTTGTACTGCACAGTCCCCACCCCAAACCAGGCACTCGCCCAATTACAACTGGCTTTTAATACTGTCCAACAGATTTTTTATGATTTAAAACTTGTGTTAAACACAGACAAAACTAAAGTACCAGGTAACAGGTAACAGGTATCTTGTTATTTTTGATTGATGAATCTCTCTCATTTACGCCTCATATTCATCAGCTGGTAAAATTAAAAAATTTCTCATAAAACTATTAATTAACCCTTTTTTATCAACGTGGTTCTAAATCTTAATTTTCATGCAAATATTTTCCCTTTGGTTTTTCAATAAAAGCTTCCTGTCGTTGGGAAAGTTGAATTATTTATTTAATTTATAACTTTTCTCTAGAAAAATTATAACTTTATTCTTGGAATGTTAAGATTTTATTCTTAGACTTTTCTCTTAAGAAGACAATATTTTACCTAACTTTATTCTCATAATATTAAGACTTTTTTATGGTAATATTACGACATTAATCTCGTTAAATGACGACATTTTTCTTGTAGAATAACGACTTCATTCTCATAATAATAAGACTTTCTCCTTATAAAACTAAAAATGTTTCCAATAAAATTCCAACTCTATTCTCATAAAGCTAAATGAATCTTTTAAAATGAACTCTTTCTTTGTACTTGGTTTATGTCGTGGTCTCAGGTTGTTATTCCCTCGTATTTCCCTGAGGCCTTAATGCTCCTTCATACGTCTGTTATGAACCGGAGGTAAACAATGTCAATATTAATTTATGTGCGTTAAACGTTGGGTGTAGGAACGCCGCCGTGTGACAGAAGTGAGAATCCGTCATACGGCGCCGCTCTCGGAGCCGTCAGTCATGGCTGAGAGAGATGGCGAGGGTGCGGCTGGAGGGACGGCGCCGCAGCTCAGAGGCTCAGGTCAGCGTTGAACTCACAGCCCTCCCCTCACATGTTCCATGAGAGCTCCTCTGGCAGGCCGGCGGGCCAACCTCCTCCCCGCTGACCGCTGTGATCCGCGGCCAAGTGGCGTCTGCCTCTGCCCAATCAGACCCAGAACCTCCTGTTCGCCGGCCAACTGGCCTCCTTCCTTCCGAGCCGGGGCCAGAACTCCTCCTGGTTCCGTATGTTCGCTGCTTTTTTTAGGCATGTGATGGATGCCAGCCATCCCTGGGCGCCCTTCAAGGCTGCTTCAGAGAGGAGGATTAAACAGATTTTTAATTTTTTTTTTGCAGAGAGGGACGGACGAGTGTAATCACCTATAATCTCAAATTCTGGGCCTCTTGATAATGAAGCAGGGGCATTTTGGACCGTTTAGATCTGCTCCCTCCAAACACCTACTTAGAGCCGTGAACACCACCAGACTAGAACCTGAGGTTCCTCTAACGATGGCTGGGTCTGAACACCAGCGCCTCTTCAGCAGGAGAGCTCTCGGCTATCGATCGCAGCTGAAATGGAAATCCTCAGGAAGTTAAGCTCCGGTCCTGGATGTAATGTGGAGGATAAAGAACGGGCCGGGACATGCCGTCTCTCTAATCTCAGGAAAACTAAGAAGTGGAGCAGAATTTTAATTTACTGGGCAAGAAGAGTGGACCCCTCTCTCCTTTTTTTACAGTGCAGATTTGTGCTGAATATGTTCTTTAAAGTCACACAGAAAACCTTTAAAATTGGGCGGAACTTTGTTGAATTCACATTTGTAAAGGTGAAATCTGCCATTTGTTGTGTTCAACACTCCCTGTGACTTTTTTACACTCAATTTTGATGTCATCATTTATTTTACACTATATATAATTTCACAGTGTGTGTGCAGAATAAAATAAATGGATTAAATGTTCTGGTTCAAATTTACAAAAGCTGCATTTGTTTGTAAATGTCAAACTATTTTGAGAGATATAAATTTATTGCATATTTATTGTGTAAAATTTGACTGTGTACTGTAAAAGTTACTGCCGCTACTCTTTTCATAAAGGACATCCATCATCAGGAGGCGGAGTCAGAAAGCTACCAGGAGATTCCTGCATCTCTTCATCAATCTCAACACTGATAGGCTTTGATGTCGGTATCACGCCAGATAGAAGGTTTTCAGCGTAACCTTCTCTGGCTTTGCTGCCCCTGCCTCCAAACGTGAGATGAATGACTCACGCCTTGACGTTTGCATCACCTGACATCCTCACGTTGATTTTGAATGAAATGGCGCCGGATGGAAAATCCTTTCAAACTGAACTCTACATGAAAATGAAGCAAACATAGCGTGTGACGCCGTTTCGTCCAAAATGCTGACACACATACAAACGGACCGTGGCTGCGATCGATTTGATGCCGTTCTGTTCCACGTCGGCCATCTCGCCCGTTAACACTCCTCCGTGAGAGAAGGGTCTCGCGCAGAACAGGCTAAATCAACCTTGCTCTGCGTGAAACATGTGAAAGCAGCATAAACAGTGTGAGCTTGCCTAGAATATTCTGGACACGCCTCTTTTGGGAGGAGTCTAAAACACCTGATGATGACAGTATATCTGATTTTATCCACTCCAAGATGTAGGGGATGATTTTAAGAGTGGGGGCACGCGCAGATCTGAGTCCATCTGGGTCACACCAGCTCAGTTTATTTAATCCCTTCTTGGCAGAGAGAACCATAACTGGGAACACATCGGGCGTTGGAAGACTGAAGGATTTTCGGCCGAGTGTTGGTGAAGAGTTCCAGAGCTTTCTACGGCCCAGACTGGAACCAGATACTTTCCAACAACCTGACAGAAATAAGCCTATTTACTCTTCAAGGTAAAGTGGGCCTCTACTGTATTTTCCTTGAAAAGCCTCACATGCGTTCCATAAAAGCCGACATGTCTGACGTATCCGCTGGAAACACGGCGCCAGGCTGATCTGTAGTGCTGCTGTGGACAGAAAAATAGATAGTGGTTGTTTTCCACGGGAGAGCGACGTTAAATCCATAAAGTACCTCCTCCTGCTCGGCCGATCCTTCCCGGTCTTCACCTTCTACAGGAGGCAGGATAAACAAGACAAAACAAAACTGACTAAAAGAGACGCCGGCACAACTCTCCCCATCTGATGAAGATGAAGGAATGAGGAAGAGATGCTTCAGGATGGTTTGAGGAACACAACAATCAGTTCAAAGCCCTGACTTGACCTCCAGATTCTCCTGATCTCAGACCAATCCAGCATCTATGTCTCAGTCAGATCCACGGAGGCTCCTTCAGTACTTCTGGCACTACCAAGATCTGCTGCTGACGTTTTGGTACCAGATAGAACAGCAGAACCTTCAGGGGTCTGCTGGAGTCCAGACTTCCTTGGGTCAAAACTGTTTTAGTGGTTAAAGGGTGGTGTTTGTAATGTTATGGCTGATCAGTGTAAGCTAAAGAGATAACTGCTTCTTGGTCTTTTATGGAAGCTCCTGTATGTCCCTGAGATAAGTGTGGTCTCCCTGACCACGACACGCTCCAGAACCGTCACCGAAAGATACCGGGGGGGGGGCTCCTCGCTGATCCGAGCACAGAGTCTCAGATTAACCTGGAGTCTCTTAATTGTTTTGTTATTCTGGCATAACAGCGAACGATCAAGAACGAAAGGTGACCCCCCCCCTCTAAAGTCCCTCAAAGACGAGTCAAACCTCCTCCGATCCGTCAGGTCAGCTCGGGCTACCAGCTGCACGGATGAGGGCCAGTCGGGAGGACGGGGAGGAGCAGGAGGCCTTTGACCGGGAGCGCCGCTCATAACTCATTCATGACATCGTTAACAGTTTTCAGAGTGTCAACAGCTCGTCGTTTGAAGTGTTAATCTTAACATTGATGCCGTCCTTGACTTTCCTCCTCCTTATTAAAACGGTTAATGGAAAATGATTTCTATAATTCAGCAAGGAGGAGCTCCTCTTAGTTAAACCTTGTCGAATAAATCTACAGGGAACAGCTCCCAGAATGCCTCAGGCTCCCCTCTCTGCGTTTACACACAGCTGTAAACGCGGTTAATCCAAGGAAGGTTGTTATTACATCTACTATTCTACTGCGACTGTCTTCATCCGGTTCACACAAAGTAAAGGAGAGATGGGAAATAGTGGCAGCTTAAACAAACCGCCAACTCTGGAGGGAGTGTTTGATGACGATTGTGGAGAATGAGGTGCGTGTGTATGTGTGCGTGTGTATGTGTGTGTTTGCATTTATATTCTGATGAGATCAGTATAAATAATAATAATAATAATAATAATAATAATAATACATTTAATTTATAACGCACTTTACATTTGGATCAAATCTCAAAGTGCTACAAAGTAAAAGCAGATAAAGCATCAATAAAAAAAAAAAATAATAATAATAATAACTATATAAAAGCCTGACCAAAAAGCAGCAATGTTAATTAAAGATATAGGTTCTGCTAAAAAGGAAAGTTTTAAGTCCTTTTTTAAATGTGTCAGTCGTCTGTGGAGCCCTGAGATGGTCAGGGAGGGCATTCCACAGACGAGGGGCAGCAGAACAGAAGGCCCGATCAACCATGGTGCTGAGCTTAGTCCGGGGAAGGAGGAGGCAGTATGAGTGGGTAGAACGGAGGGATCGTGTTGAGGTCAGTGGGGTGAGTAGTTCTTTTAGGTAGGGGGGGGCGTTACCATGGATGCACTGGTGAGTGAGGAGAGAGATCTTATAATCAATCCTGGTGGAGATGGGAAGCCAATGAAGGGAATGAAGAACAGGGGTGATATGTTCGTGTTTACGAACTCTCATCAGGATCCTTGCAGCACTGTTTTAAACATACTGTAGTCTTTGAAGACTTTTATCAGGGATCCCGATGAGAAGTGCGTTAC
>VRLP01007051.1:0-24265 GCA_009660295.1 Lophius piscatorius | reverse complement strand
TATGATAATAATAATAATAATAATACATTTAATTTATAATGCACTTTACATTTGGATCAAATCTCAAAGTGCTACAAAGTAAAAGCAGATAAAAGCATCAATAGAAAATATAATAATAATTATATAAAAATAGGACCAAAAAGCAGCAATGTTAATTAAAGTTTTAGGTTCTGCTAAAAAGGAAAGTTTTAAGTCCTTTTTGAAATGTGTCAGTCGTCTGTGGAGCCCTCAGATGGTCAGGGAGGGCATTCCACAGTCGATATATAAATATAAGATCCGTCCCCTTCAGTCGACTTTGGACTAAATTGTACCGACGGTTAGGAAGTTATGTCTGTAAAACAATGTTTTGTTTTCGTAAAGGACTACCCCTAGTGAGTAAAATACGAACTATTAAAGTAATAGTTGATTCACGGGAAACTCTTGTAGATAAAACTCCCTCTAGTGTTGGAAACATACAGCATACATTTTTTGGAATTCTTTCATGAGGTGATTTGGTGGTTTCTCGCATAGAATAAGACTCTTTTGAGTGAGGAGCTACGTAGAATAATTTTTTTATGTGCTTGTACAGACACACCAATCAGCCATAACATTAAAACCACCAGCTTAATAGTGTGCCTTTTGCCACCAGACACTGGCTGGCCTTCGCTTCCCATGTTCATCGTGGAGTTTTAGGCGCAATGACAGAGTCTCTGGTTCACGGATTGCCCCTCCATAGAACATCTTACTGCAGGCCAGAACACAAAACAAGACCTGCAGTTCTGGAGATGTTTAGACCCAGCATCTAACCTAGCCCATCAGATTCTGGTCCTCTACAATGTTCCTCAAGTCCTTAAACTTCAACATAAGAACGAAATTTAATATATCCTACCCACTGACAGGTAACCATAGAAACAAGATCTTCTTCTCCTTCTTATTTCGGCTCTTCCCGTTATGCGTTGCCGCATCGGACCACCTGTGTCATGGAGAACCTCCATGACACAGCCTCCCCCGTTTAACCACGTTATTCCGTGTTTCTCCATCACTGGTCAGTGGTTATAAAGTTATGGCTGGTAAGTGTTCTCTGCGGGTGCCCTCTCATCATGAACGCGTAAATGCGACCCCTGAAGAGAAGAAGTGGTTCACGTCCGATGTGGAAACATAAATCATCCGCTGTGCCTCACATGACAGCTATGAGAGGATACTCACACACTGATGCTAAATTCTCATGTTTTCTTCTTAATATTCTTCCACTTTTTCCTCACTGACCCCCCCCGTCCCTCATCTTCACCCCACGTCTCCAACCACCACCCCCCCGTCTGTCGCACACACACATCCCTTTCACTCACTGTCTTACGGTGAAAGTTATGTCTGCATCTGTCGCTTCCATTCGTCTTCCTGTCAGGCAGGAGGATCCCACTGTGTGTGTGATGAGCCAACACACACTCACACAAACATACACACACCTGTTGTCATGCTGTGTACAGAAACACACTTTCACACACCAGTCTAACCTGAACATCACCTGTCTTCGGCTTCTGTTGCACAAATCACAGCCTGTCAAAGGTTCTGTCTGTCTGTCTGTCTGTCTGTCTGTCTGTCCGTCCGTCCATCCATCCATCCATCTATCTATCTATCTATCTATCTATCTATCTATCTATCTATCTATCTATCTATCTATCTATCTATCTATCTATCTATCTGTCTGTCTGTCTGTCTGTCTGTCTGTCTGTCTGTCTGTCTGTCTGTCTGTCTGTCTGTCTGTCCATCTATTTATTGAGGCATAAAGATTCTCTAACACCAACTGCGTCTTCTGGGAAGAGGCTCCGCCTCCTCATCTAATAATCTTATAAACTTCCAATCTGCATGAAGGACTGGTTCCAGCTGGACCGGACCCGCTCAGACCCGATCAGCGCATCACAACCTCAGTAGACCATCTTCAGAAGCTGGTCATTGGCTCCTAGGTCTCACCAGAAGCACACTAGGCGAAAATCATTAGAAATTCAGAGATCCATCTAGTCTGGAAAGGGTTCCGAAGCTGTTTCTGAGGTTCTGGGACTCCACGCATCCACATTGAGACACATTGTCTCCACATGGAGGAGACCTGGAACAACAGAGAACCTTCACAGAAGTTAATCAATTGGGAAGAATTCCTCGAAGAGCATAGTGAAGGCTCATTTAGGAGGTCACAGAAGATCCAGAGAGAACATCCAAGGAACTGGAGGCCTCTCTCACCTCAATAAAGGTCAGAGGTCATGGCTCCACTCCTCCAAAGACAACGGGGGAGTGGGTAGGAGAAAGCCACTGCTGACCCAGAAGAACTGAATTTACACACGACTTATCTTGATGACCCTCAGAGCTTCTGGGAGAATCTTCTGTTGAGTGACGAGAGGAAAGTGGAACCGTTTGAAGACGGGGTCCCGTTACATCTGGTTGCATTCCACTAGAAGAACATCAGACCTACGGTCCAACGTGGAGGCGGCAGTGGAATGTTGCGGAGATGCTCTGCTGCTTTATGTCGCCACCATTGATGGAAACATAAATTCTGCTGAAGGAGAATGTCGGGTCTTCACTCTGCTATGATCCCAAGCGGAAGAGTAAGTCCACCTCTGATTGGATCAAAGGGAATCAAATTCAATAAATTATTGGAAAACCTTTGGTCTTAATGAACAAATTTACTCTTTAATACGGGAGTTTTGTGGTTTTCAGTCAAGTTCAGTCGGAAGATCTGATTCACCGGGCGGGAAGCCATCGGGGTGCCAATACTTCTTCACAATGCCGTGTCTGTCTGGAGACTCCTCGTGTGTCCAGAAGTGAGTCAGAGTGTGTGTGTGTGTGTGTGTTTGTGTTGTGTTCCAGCGTGTGTTTGGCTTGTGCCACTGTCAAATAAACAGCTGCTTTGTGCGGCTGTGAAGTGTGTGTGTGGTGTGTGTTGACGTGCGAGTGTGTTTACGTGCTCATGTTCTGCACGTGAGAACAGAACATCCACCAAGATAAACGTCAATAGAGCATTCACAAATGTATACACTCAATGATTGTTTGGTGTGTGTGTGTGTGTGTGTGTGTGTGTGTGTGTGTGTGGCAGCTGTGCAGTTACCCTGTGAAGCCGTTGAGGTTGCTGCTGTCAGAACCTGAACTAGAACCATCTGGCGGTTTTAATATTTTTTCTTATCAACCGACGCCTGTCAAAGCTAACATGTGAGCCTCCACGTCATCTGGTATGCAGACGACTCATGACTCTTCTTCTTCTTCTTCTTCTTCCTCTTCTTCCTTTTCTTCTTCGCTTGTCCTCTCACAGCACATCCTGGTATAGTCAGTACTTTCATGCCATCGGCACCAAAGAGTCTGGGTTTATTTGGGTTATGAGGGGTGGAATGGTTTCCACCTCATAGAGACTTTCGGGACTTTTGGGACTTTTGACATTAAAGGGTTAATGCTGAAACTTAATCGTCGCCGCCCTTCCTGTGAGTTTTAGAATTTGGTTTAAGCTTTTTCTGCTCGTTTTTTAAATCTCTGAATGGACTCGCCCCTTCCTACACCTGCGATCCGCTCACTCCTTGTGAGCCGGACAGAACCCTAAGTTCCGCTGGCAGGTCACACTTGAGCCTCACCTCTGTCCCGCCGCTGTCTGATGGTGTCAGTCGTTTGTCGTCACGAGCGCCGATAAGCAACCCCCCTTAAGGGGTCGGACGATTGGAAGGTTTTCAGGCATGTCAGAAATTTTGGCAGCCTTCTTTTCTCGCTTACCCACAATCCTCTCCGCCAAATAGACCAGTCAAACCGCCCACAGCTTTTAAAAAAAACACGGCACACAGGACGGAAAAAAAAAAATCACGATAGCTCGTTTCTGTCTTGTTAGCATGTTGCTAACAAACAAACTTCTTTTCTGTTTCGGAGCTTTCAAACAAAACTTTATTGATAGTTGTAAATATTACAGTGTGAACACTCAATGCCGTGCGGCTGGATCTGACCAATCGTGAGCTTCCGCGAATGTTTGATTCGTACGGCGCGAGTTCAAATGAAACGGCCACGACTCAAAAGTCGTACAAAAGTCGTACGCTAAAGTCCAGCTTTAGCGGTTTCAAAGAGCAGACCCGTCACTAAGAGGGACCGGACCTTGACGGTACGGGTCCCTCAGTCCTTTTATCATTTGGTATTTTCTACTAGGGGGGTGTCGACATAAGTCTGAGGCGGATTCACCGATCTGACAGAACACTTCCAAAGAAGCTTCCAATGGATTGGCCTCAGAACTCACAAAGAACGCGAAGACGAAGAAGAACCGAAGCCGGCTGAGAAACACCTGGAGGCAGATATCAAGAGGTCGGGCCATTCTTGCAGTCTGCCGGAGATACGGGTTCACCCGATTGCCCGGAGAATTCTCGGCGGCCTGCAGGCGTGAGTCAGTTCTTTGTCGCAGCCTGTGAGCTGGTTGTAACAAAAAGGACCCAGATGTTAAGAATCTGCCAGCGCTCTTTCATTCTGAAAACAGAGTTCTACCGATTTGCTCTTGATGGGTTTTCTTTGGACGGGTTTGGAGGGGTTCATTATTTCTGACTTTCTCATTTAATTTTTTTTTTAGAGGTTGTATTAAAAAAAAAAAAACAGACTCTCTGCCGCTATAGATCATTCCGGAATGACTCCTTCCAAACCGTGTACAGCAGCGTTTTCTTTCGGATAAGAAAATGTTCCATTTCACTCGGAATCACGTGGGAAGGAACCGCGTCCATGTAAACCCGACTCGTACGTGGGTCCTAGACCTGGATGGTGTCCAAAAGCAGCAGAATGGAGAATCTTTTTCCAGAACTTACGGGGACCGTCTCCATCCTGACCCCAGTTCCAAGATTTCGGCTGGCCTCAGGGACTCCGGGTGGAATTCCAGCGGAGACTTTAGGAGATTTGGGTGTGAAAGGGTGAATTAGATGTTGAGGGGAGGGGCGTTGGGTCACCAGCTAATGATCTTAAATCCTTGACAGGTCAGAGGTCATCTGAGGATCCACTCTATGGACACAATGGGGTCCTGTTCCTCCTCCGAGGTGGAACAGTCTATTCAGCTATGAAGCGCCGACCTCTCACACCCCCACCCCCACCCCCCCCAAAGGAGCCCCCCGTGGAGACGCATTGACTTTAATCCGTAATTGTTGCGGTAATTGTCCTCGTTGGTGTTTCTGCGGAGGCAATTTCCTTCTCAAAAGGAGCAAAAGCGTGGATGAGCCAGATTTCACCGGTAAATTAGTCAGCCCCTCCTCTCCCCCCCACCCCCCACCCCACCCCCCCACGTCTGAGGAAGATCATTAAATCCCTCTTAGGGAAAGCTCCGCCCACTCAGACAGCCCAGCGCATCTCCAGGAGCCGTTAAGGAGCCGTTTACATGACAACTGCTCCGCTTGGAAAACCCAAAACTTTCTTCATTCGGTCGTGAAAAATTCCCTCATTCATGTGAAAATGCTGTGAAATTATCTTAACAATAAAAGTCTAGAGTGCTCTGGTGTATAGTCATCATCACGATGAAGATGATGGTGATGATGGAACCGGTTCCGCATCATTTAGTCAAAAAGAACTTTACTCGAATTCTTTAGAGCAAAGCATTTTTAAGAGAAATATAGTTTCATGTAAAGTGACAATAACTTTTTCTATAAACCCACTTTAATCATTTATATATATATATTATATACATAAAATATATATTTTGAGTGTAATAAAAGTTTTCCCTCAAAATGTCGATTTTTATCGGATTCGTCAGAAGTTGTTGCCGGGCAGAATGAAAGTTGACGATCCCTCCGTTGTGATTAAAATTGATATTAAGAAATCTATAAGATGTTAACGGAAGTCTTCAACTACAAAAAGAATCTTCTCTTATTATGGTCTGCATCGGTCTTTGTAGCATTTTTTCTTCATTAAGTCAAATATTGGACTATATCTGGATAAACCGCCTACAGGTCCTCAAGAATGAGAATAAGAATGTTTAAGAAGACTTTACACAGCTTTGTGTCTCAATAGTTCTAAGAATGAATCAAGTGAACACACACAAACACACACTGTTGTGTAACGAACAGAAGGAAATAAATCAATCTGCTAACACGCAATTAAATCAGGTATTTACCACTTCAATAAATAATTCAATAATAATTCTTAATAATATCTCTTTCAAAATTGTTTTTTCACAGTTTTACCTTCAAAAGACCGAAAATATATACTTTGAATTCATACTTGTTTTATTATTGGTGCAAAAATACATCCTACATCGATTTATGCCTGCGGCGTTTTAATTTTAATGATTTGCAACTTAAATTTTGGATTGAATAATACTCAATTTATTTGAGTGTAAGGTCTGTGTGTGAGTGTGTGTGTGTGTGTGTGTGAGAGTGTGTGTGTGTGAGAGTGTGTTTGTGTGTGTGAGTGTGTGTGTGTGCGAACTAACTGGTGTGTGTGTGAGTGTGTGTGTGTGTGTGTGTGAGAGAGTGTGTGTGTGTGAGAGTGTGTTTGTGTGTGTGAGTGTGTGTGTGTGCGAACTAACTGGTGTGTGTGTGAGTGTGTGTTTGTGTGTGCGTGTTTGTGTGAGAGAGTGTGTTTGTGTGTGTGAGTGTGTGTGTGTGCAAACTAATTAGTGTGTGTGTGACTGTGTGTTTGTGTGTCTGAGTGTGTGTTTGTGTGCGAGTGAATTAGTGTCTGTGTGAGTGTGTGTTTGTGTGTGAGCGAATGAGAGTGTGTGTGTGTGTGTGTTAGAGAATGAGAGAGAGAGTGTGTGTGTGAGAGTGTGTGGGTGGTTGTATGTGAGTGAATGAGTGTGTGTGTTTGTGTCTGTTTGAGTGAATGACAGTGTGTGTGTGTGTGTGAGTGAATGAGAGTGTGTGCGTGAGTGTGTGTGTGTGAGTGAGCGTGTGTGTGTGTGTGTGTGTGTGATTGAGTATGTGTTTGTGTGAGTGTGTGTGTGGGTGAATGAGTATGAATGTATATGATTGTGTGTATGTGTGGGAGTGAATGAGACAGTGTGTGTTTGTGTGTGTGTGAGAGTGTGTGGGTGGTTGTATGTGAGTGAATGAGTGTGTGTGTGTTTGTGTGTGTCAGTGTGTGTGTGAGAGTGTGTGGGTGGTTGTTTGTGAGTGAATGAGTGTAGTGTTTATGTGTGTGTTTGAGTGAATGACAGTGTGTGTGTGTGTGTGTGTGTGCTATGCGTGAGTGAATGACAGTGTGTGTATGTGCGTGAGTGTGTGTCTTTGAGTGTGTTTGTGTGAGTGTGTTACTGTGTGTGAGTGGTTGTGTGGGAGTGAATGAGTGTGTGTGTGTGTGTGTGTGTGTGTACATGTGTGGGGTTGTACTGGGTTCCCAGGACTCTGCTGTGCTGAACAGCGCCGCTGTTTTTCTCTCTGCACAAGTATGTGTTTATGTCCAGTACGTGTGTATAAAAAAATTCAAACATCCCACCATAAAATTACAGGGACGACTCTGATGTTTGTCCTGCCTGTAAGATTATAGAGGACGGCTGTGGTTCCGTACAAATGTGTGTGTGTGAGTGTTTATGAATAAATGTGTGTGTGTGAGTGTTTATGAGGAGACGACCCGGGAAACGTTTCAGCCTTTAGGGTCCGATTCATGAACCGCCGTTAGGACATATTCACTCATTCATCCTTTTCTGCCTCTCATCCGGGTCGGGTCACGGCGGCGGCAGGCTGAGAAGTGCATTCCAGACGTACCTCTTCCCCCAGCAACACTCCCCACCTCTTCTTGGGGGGTCCCGAGGCGTTTCCAGACCAGATAAGATATACAGTCCCCCCGGAGAGTTCTGGGTCCACCCTGGCGCCGCCTCCCTGTTAGATGTTTCTGGAAAAACCTCCTGGAGGATCCTGATCAGATGAGGAACCACCTCAATGGGTTCCTTAAAGCCGGGCGTACTTTTCACGATTGGATCCCGATCACCCTCACAGACGAGTCTCAAGACTTCCGGGTCATGTGACGGTGTCAGTCCTTTTGTCGTTTGTCCCACAGTGTACACGAGGTCACGACGGCCGATCAGCAGCCCCCCCCCTCTACAGGGGTTGGATGATCGAAACGTTTTTCTGGCGTGTCAGAAGTTTTGGCGGGGTCTCCGCTCAATCAGCCGATGTCAGCGCCTTCTTTTCTCGCCGCGCCCGTGAGAAGTGGCGTCTGAGTCGCCATGACGACACGACGCGTTTAATAATAAAAATAACAGGTAATAAGTAGTCAGACAGTAGAAAATGTAGTTGTAGGAGGAATAAGAGAGGTTCGCACCTGTCAGAGCGGCGCTAGCTACAAAGCTAACATCCTACACAGTCAAACGTAACTCGCTTACCCACAATTCTCTGCAAAAAAAAATCCATCAACGAAATGTAATGTGTTCTTCCTCCCATCGTACGGCCAAAACCAAAAAAAGTCCTATGCAAAGCCATCATGTGTTTATTTTGTGTAATCCAGCTAACAGACAAACCCAAAGCTACTTCCTGGCTAACTCACGGCTAATGCTTGAGCTTTAACCCGCTGACATCAACCAGAACCTTTTAAATGACCCTTAAAAATTAAAGTTTGCCTTTAAAACTTTGACACCAAACTCTGACAAAAATCAAAACAATCGTAATAAAGGCCCAAAAAAATGTGCCGGTAAAAAAAAACGCGTCGGCCTGACGACGGCTGCCTGAAACCGTGAGGTTCGGTAGCGACCCGTGGGGGCCACACACAGAAGCGGACCTCTCCTCAGAGAACACAAACGCTTCTTCAGAAGGAAAAATCCAACTTCTGCACTAATTCTCTTTCCAGGAAGCTGCCATATTTTCCTGGTATGCGCCCGACTCCCCCGGACCCCCCGCCACTCTCAACCACAGTCCTCCTCTGCAGCACGGCATGTCCAATGTGTTTTTTGGGTTGGTATAGAAAGAGGAGGGGTGTGTGTGTGTGTGTGTGTGTGTGTTAGTGTGTGTGTGGGGGGGGGGGTCCATAAAGCCGGGGCCTTTATAATCAGCGGGGGCCCAAACAGTTCAGAAGAACTCCCTCTCTGCCCGGCATTGTTGGGTCCGTTTTGAGGCCGGAGCCTGAAAGCGTGCTGACTGGTAATCAGCAGTTTTTAAGGTGATCAAACGGCCTCCATTATGACGGAGGACAAAGGGTCTGACAGGAAGGGGCAGAGCGAGAAGAGATGACAATAGTTTTCCTCTTTTCTCCTGCCTCCTCGCGTGTTCTTCGCCGCTCCTCACCTCGCCGGCTTGTTTTTAAGCCCCCGGATCGCCAGGAAAACACCGACGCTTTCTCACACTGGACACGAAAAACAAAGTCAGAAAGAAAGAAACCTCGAAATAACAATCCAATATTTGAGAACGCATCGGCCTTAAAGGGCGATTTTGTGTGTTTTTCGTGTCAGTTTGATTCGGACCAAAAGTCTAGCTGAGAAACCTCCTCTAGACCCAGATCCAGATCAAATAAACTGGACCGTGAACCAACTGAAAAAGTTCATCATCATCATTTTTTGTTCTGGACATTCTGACCGTTGTTTTCGCGTTGCCAAGGCGACAACTGAAGTCAGTATACGCGATGGCGGTTAAGAGTTTTCAGCAGGAATAAAACACCTTGTTTACTTTGGGTTCTGTTCATGTTAGGGCCATCATAAACTTTATTTGTTCTTCTCGCTACGTTGATTAAAGTTTTATTCTTAGTCACATGACAGCGCGACAGCATTTAGTAAATATTAGCCGTAGCTTCATGTCTTCTAATCTATTTCCCCTGACAACTAACGCGGTCCGGTTGTCTGCTGCGGTGATCTTTATGGGACCAATAAAGTTGTTTGAATGTGAACCTGAACCGACCATCACCAATAAAGAGAAGAGGAAGAAAAAAGAAGGAAGTCATCACGAAGATTATGACGACTTGGCATAAGTATGTGGACTGAGATTAGGACGCCGGTGCGTCATCGCCAGTCTTGCCAAACATACAGTATGAGTGACAGGTGGAGTCAAGGTGGCGGTTGGAATTCACAGAAAATCCTGGATGTTTGTTCCTGGTTGTGCGTTTTTATGACGTGTAAATCTGAGATACACTGTAGGATTATAAACGTGTGGATGTTTGATTCCGGCTCCTACAGTACGAATAAATCACCCGCCATGTAAAGAAAAAGCTCGAATTGTACAACCATCCGGTTTTGTTACCTGTAGTTAAGAGGCGGTGGTGTATTTTGACTTGTAGGTGGCTAGGACTCTTAGGTAGCTGAGACTCGTATCTGGACTCGTATCCGGCTAAGACTCTTAAATTAACTCGTAAGTGAAAGTCGGAATTGTATCTGGATTCGTAAGTGCCTCCTACTATTATCTGGACTCTTTTGTAGCTATGACTCATATCTGGCCTCCTGGGAGGCTAGGACTCGTATCTGGACTCGTTGGTAGCTAGGACTCGTATCTGGACTCGTTGGTAGCTAGGACTCATATCTGGACTCCTAGGTGGCTGGGACTCGTATCTGGTCTCACAGGTGGCTAGGACTCTTATATGGACTCCTAGGTGGCTCGGGACTAATAGGTGACTAGGACTTTTATCTTGACTACTAGGTGGCTAGGACTAGTATCTGGACTCAGAAGTTGCTAGGACTTGTATCTGGACTCGTTCGTGGCTAGGACTCTTATCTGAACCCGTTGGTTGCTAGGAATCTTATCTGGACTCATAGCTGGCTAGGACTGGTATCTTTTTTTTTTTTACATGGCTAGGACTCATATCTTGACTCCTATGTTGCTATGACTTGTATCTGGACTCGTAGCTTACTAGGACTTGTATATTGGCTCGTAAGTTGCTAGGGACTCAAAGGTGGCTACGACTCGTATCTGGACTCCTAGCTGCCTAGGACTGGTATCTGGACCTGTACGTGGCTAGGACTCTGCTGGACTCGTAGGTGGCATGAAAATGCGAAACCTCAGAAAAAACATAATTGTAGAAAATCATCCTAAACACATCTTTGTTTGCGGAACTCAAAATGATTTGGTTGAACGGTTGGAGTCTACTGTGAGAGGCGGGATCGGGTCACCACCTGTTAATCTTAGAGCTACTAGAAGACAAGAGCTCTTCTAGGAAAACACACACACACACACACACAGACACACACACACAAACAGAGTGTAGTGGTGTGAGCATGTTTCCTTCCCAGCCAATAAATTCGAGGGAAACCACCTCTCTCTCGGCCAATGACCTCTGAGGAAACTAGGCTCTCGGCCAATGGGGCACTTCTGAGGGAAAGCTGGTCCACGTGGAGCCAACGGCTCCCAAAACACGGAGGAACATTTTAGGAATGGAACACAAGACAGAGAAAGCGAGAGGGAAAGAAATGGAGGGAAGAGGTGGAACAAAAAGGACAAAACCGAAGAAGATCATAAAAAGACTGTAAAAAATCTTCATGAAATCAGTCACATCTGTGTGTGTCAGAGGGTTGATGAAGTATTCAGACCGTTTACTCGGATAAAAGTACTCACGTCGCACTTTGACACTTCAGGAAAGGTAAAAGTTGTGTACTTAATACCCTAATGAAGTAAAGTGTAAAGAAAATATTATCAGCAGAATGTAAAGAGAGTATCAACCTGAAAGTAGTCATTGTGCAGTAAAACTGTGTTTAAGTACACATTTGAGGTGGTTTCATGTTTTTGTATTACATTTCCTGCTGCATGAATATAACGCTCTGTTACCGCCGTACACGGGAAAGGTTGAAGTAATCTAATTACTTAATGCAGTAGAAGAGGAATCTGAAAAGTAAACAACGACGAATGGAAATACTCAAGCCAAGTAAAAGTACCTCAAATTTGCACTTTGGTAGAGTACTGGAGTAAAAGTACTTAGTTACTCCCTCCCCTTAGTTCCACCCCTGTAATAACAACTTCATGATGTCACTTCTTCTGGCCCGGATGAAATGATTGGATGACTGGACTCTGGACCGTGGGGTGCTCTGCCCTCTTTGTTCTGGACCTCCCACTGCTGTGTAACATGTGATAAATAAAGTAAAGATTATGATTGTATTTGTTTATCTCAGAAGGCCTCACTCTCCATACATGGGCGGGGGTGGGGCCTACCCACTGTATTGTATCGTAGTGTGTGGAACAGTGTAGGAGTGGGTAAAACAGTGGAGTAGTGGGTAGATCAGTGGGGTAGAACAGACGGGTAGTGGGTAGAAAAGAGGGTAAATGGGTAAAACAGTGGGATAGTGGGTAGATCAGTGGGGTAGAACAGTAGTAGTGGGGTAGAACAGACGGGTAGTGGGTAGAAAAGAGGGTAAATGGGTAAAACAGTGGGATAGTGGGTAGATCAGTGGGGTAGAACAGTAGTAGTGGGGTAGAACAGTGTAGTAGTGGGTAAAACAGTGGGGTAGAGGGTAGATCAGTGGGGTAGAACAGTGTGGTAGTGGGGTAGAACAGACGGGTAGTGGGTAGAAAAGAGGGTAAATGGGTAAATCAGTGGGGTAGAACAGACGGGTAGTGGGTAGAAAAGTGGGGTAGTTGATGGATGGATAGATGGGATGCAGGTCTGGACAGGAACAGGGACTGTGATCTCAAGGGATTGAGGTTTCTTTTACCCCTTTTCCACCAAAAAGAACCTGGTGCTAGTGCCAGTGCTTAATTGGTTCAACTTGTGCACCTCCCAAGAACCTGTTTTCTATTCCATTGAAAAGGAGCCAAGTCAGAGCCACGGCATTACTACACCGTAAATCATTTTCAGTTCTTGGCTCTAGGCCTGCAAAGAGTCGGTGCTTGTCTGGCACCGGTTTTAGGCGTCAAGAATCGGTGCTTATGCTTTCGACTGTTGCTAAGTCAGGCCCCGGCTCCAAACTAGCCCTGGAACCAGCTGGGTGGAAAAGAGGCAATTGAGGGTTTTATCATAGAACATTCTGGCTCTGGATGCTCTTGATGCCAACAAGCCCAGGAAGTCCTTCCAGGTCAGAACCGCGGAGGAGCCTTTGTCTCATGTGTTTGCTTGTTAAAGGGGACACGTGTGTGTCGGACCGCCTTCATCTAACAGCTGCAGCACAGACAGATGTGAGTCCGTTCCAGCAGCCAGCCTTTATGGACGTCTCGGGGCTGGGAGCCATGTTTGATTTCCAGGAAAGCGTATAAATACCAGGAGAAAGATGTGAATCGCTGACGCTCTGGATTTTGCGAAGCGAAATCAGACCCGTACTAGCGCCAGTGCACTAGCACTGTTCACCGTCTGATGAACAGTGCTGATTAAAACCAATTTCCACTTTGAGAAGTTTTGAAATTCAATTCAATCTGAGATTACTTTTATTTGAGGAACAAATTATAATGGCTGGATGAGTGTGTCGGAACGTCTTCAGAACTGCAGGTCCGTTTTCTTCTTCTTATCCGGGGTCGAGTTGAGGTGTCAGCTGTCTAAGATGGGCATAACCGGATGGCCCTCTCCCCAGCAACCCTCTCCAGCTCATCCTGGGGGATCTCGAGGCATTCCCAGGCCAGATGAGACATTTAGTCGCTCCAGATAGTTCTGGGTCTAATCTAGGTCGAGCCTGGAAAGCCTCCAAAGGGAGTCGTCCTGATCAGATGATGAATACCCTCAAGTGGCTCCTTTCCGCATGAAGGAGCAGAATCTCCTCTCTGAGCTCTCTCCAGATGGCTGAGCTCCTCACTTCATCGCTAAGGCCGAGCCCAGGGCACAGCCAGTCCGATTCTAGACCGATCAAGTCAAGCGTGCAGCAGTTTTGGGATGTGATGTCCTCACGACGTCCAGGATGTAAAAGATCTGCCGCTAACGTCTTGGATCCAGATCCTACAGGACACCTTCAAATCTGCTGGAGTCCATGCTTCCACGGGTTGGAGCTGCTTCTGCTGCATAATATTTAGGAGGTTACAATGTTACGGCTGATGGTGTGCACTCCATCTATGTATTGAAATCAAGTGGTCCGCTTAAATTGGTGTGTCCAGCGGCGTCCAGCGGCGTCCAGTGGCGTCCAGCGGCGTCCACATACCGCCACGCATCCATCCGTAATCAACCTTACGTCACATGTCAGTGGTTATAATGTTATGGCTGTTCGGTTGAAACTTTCACATGCAGCAACAGTCGGTTGAATCTCCGCTTCCAGGCATGCGTGTCGGGATAAGTTCTGCTGGATGTTGAACCACACACACATGCTCAGTACTGTCCCAGGTTCTCAAACTGTGGCTCAGGGCCCCGGGCCGGGTCACGGGTGTGTTACTGGAAGGTCTGCAAACACGCCTCCCGGTTCTCAGGAACCTTAGCCTGACCCTCAACTCTCTCATGTAAGGACAGGAAAACGTTTGTCTGCAAACTGTTTGAACGTGTAGCGGCATCTCAGAAATGTTCCTGATGCATCCATCAGTCGCAGGGTGGAATTTTACAGCTAATGGATGGGCAGGCCGTTGACAGGCGGGGGGTGGAGGGGGTGGAGGGGTGGGGGGCTGGGGACGATTTGATGTCTTATACATGTCTGGTTTTAAATCAGGAGAAAAAGCAGCTAGCAGCAGTTAGCCGCTAACTCAAAGAAGAACTCTGTCTCCGAACGCTCCTCCCCTCGCGACCAAGTTATCTACGCCTCGTTTACTACCTGCTCGACACGTCACACCGGAAGTTGTCGTGTTTTCCTTCTAAGGTCAGGTCTGCAGACGCTGCAGCTTCTGAGAGGCTTTGGAGCAGCAGGCGAGTGAGTGCTGTCGTCCTGGTGAGCAGCTCCACGCGCGACTGTTAGCGGAAGAAGCGGCGGAGGTTAGAGCTGCTGTCGAAAAAGAGGAGAATATAGTTGAACATTTAAAAAAAAAACCTGATGCACATTTATTTGGAGTATCCACCCGATCAGCCGTGTCTTCTGATCTCCTCGCCTCGTGCTTCCGTTGGTATGCAGGTCCTGTTATTTCCACCGAAGCGCTCCGGGACCAAAATCAAGCGGGCTTTCTGTAGATACACTTAAACCGCTGCTGCAGCTAAACATCACCGACCCAAATAAACACATTTAAACGGCGCTGAGCACCAGAGAGTCCACTTCAGAACGCAGGTCCACCTCTGCCGTGGGCCTCCTGTAAACATCTGCTCACCGGCTCCTCGCGCGGTTCTTCTGGACTTTTCTCCAGACGAGGCTGGGAAGTGGAAAAAGCTGAAGGTGTGTGGTTGACCTCCCTCCGTCAGAGAGAATACAGCAGGGGAAGTTCCTGCTGTGTGTGTGAGTGTGTGTGTGTGTGTGTGTGTGTGTGTGTGTGTGTGTGTGTGTGTGTGTAAAAATAGGTCGTGGGTTTTCTGATGGTTTGTTGGTGAAAAGCCCACTCAGTTCCATACACCCTCCTAGAATATCCCACCCAACATCATCCCCTCAGTGTTTCCTCTACAAAAATACAAACAACAACCACAAATAAAGAAAAAAAAAAAGGTTTTCTTTTAATGATTTGTGAGGAAACGACTTTTGAATTGAAGTTTATTCTGAGACTTGGGATTTTTTATGAACTCATTCATTCATTCATTCATTCATTCATTCATTCATTCATTCATTATCATTGATTATATTATTGTTTCTTTCTTTCGTGAAGTTATATCACATTCAATTGGATCAATTCTTCATAATAATGGACTGAAGTTCTCCCAGGATGTTTTTCGGTGGACAGACAGAGACGTAAAGTCTCAGTTCAGCCCACCTTTTATCACGCGACCTTTTAGACCCCCTTTGTTTTTTATTTCCAAAAAAACCCCGCTAGCATCTCTGACGTCGTTGAAGTGCGAACAACAAATCAAAGAAAGGTTTACCGTTGACATCGGCCGGAGAGCTGGCTAACGTGGCTGTTAGCGGCACGTAGCATTGAGGCGTCGTGCATGATGCGTTCAATGTCTATTCAGTAACTTTGGCATTTGAGCAGCAGATGCGTTCAAATGCAATGCTGTGATGAGTTCAAATGCAATGTTGTGATGAGTTCAAATGCAATGTTGTGATGAGTTCAAATGCAATCTTGTGAAAATGCAGTTTTTTCGAGAGAAGCTTGAATAAAAGTTTCTAGAAGTTTCCTGCAGGAGGGACACAAACTCAACAAATCCCTCGACACAAAAGCAAATTTCACCCAAGCTAACGTTCAGCTGGTTGAGCTGAAGGGACTGCTGGAATATATTAACCCGACCTGGGAGACACAGAAGTAGAAGTTTAAATAAAGTCACATGTCCGTCTTTGAATATATGTGTCAGCCTGTACTGGATCTGTTCTCCTGATGGAATAAAAAACGTTCCACCCTGGGATCCCAGCCGGGTTGAACCCGATGAACAGATGCCCGAAACAGACGAGGGCCGTTTGCGACCCGGAGAATCTTTATTAATGAATACAGATTATCCTATTTTCCCTTTTATAAGTTGATAATAACCTTTCTCTTTCTGCTGGACACCAGCGGGAGGTTCTTCCGCCGGCAGCTGGTGGTCCGTCTGCTCGAATATCTCCATCCTTCCTGTGTTTGATTGTTTGTTTGTTTGTTTGTTTGTTCTGTTGTCTCTGCAGTAAAGCCGCTTTTCATCCCCTTTCAGAATCTCTTTTTAAATACAGTTTACGGACAGATGGTTCAGTTGCAGCAATGTGGCAATTTACCCGCCCCCCTTACAACACACCCGCCCCTGGCTGACCCATCCACAGGAGGGGGGGGGTTTTTGCAAACTTCCTGTTTCATCGTGTGGTGACACCACACACACCTTTTCTCCTCAAGCTCCCCCTGGGCCCCAGAAACTCCTCCGACCGTGACAAGCTGCAGTTGTTCTTATCGTCAGTGTGTGAAATGTAGACAGCGTGTTCGTTAGTAACTACTTCCTTTTAACTAGAAATCTAACCTGAAAGATACGTAAGTAACCTTTTCATCCCTTATTGAAGCCTGGAACCTGTCAACTCTCAGGGCGGCTTAATGCCGGCGCTGTTAGCGGGGCTCGCCGCGGTGTAAAGATGTTTATTGCTACCCGGTGGAAGCGTCCCTATTACCGCTCCCCTTCGTGGGTGGTTTTCTTCGCATATCGGGACGTCGTGTTCCAAAAGTTAACCACCGCCCAAACACACGACACCTGCGCCGCTGCAGTGCCCCTTAAGAAGCCTTCGGCCCCCCCACGGTGGTCAGGTTCCTTTAAGCCGGGCGTAACTTGTACGATTTGAGCCCGACATTTGAAAATGAGCCTCAGAACTTCTGATGGGGTCAGTCCTTTGTTGTTTGTGGTGCAGGCTACGCGGGGCCACGACGGCCGATAAGCAGCCCCCCAAAGGCGCAGGGTCTGGAATCGATCGGCCGAAGTCAGCGCCTTCTTCTTCTTCTTCTTCTTCTTCTTCTTCTTCTTCTTCTTCTTCGGAGTGTAATAATATTAAGGCTATTAAGAAAGAAGGACTAAGAGAGGTTCACAGCTTTCAGAGGGTTAGCTTTAACGTTAACACTCTATACAGTCAAACGTAGCTCACTTACCCAGAGTTCTCTCTGCTAAATAGACCAGCAATGCTGTCCACGCCGTTCTCGACACCTCCGAGTCCAAATACGCAGGCAACTTTTCAATAAAAAAAAAAAGTTTCGGCCCACAGGATGGCAAAAAAATAATAATCAAGGAACCTTGTTTCTGTCTTGTTAGCATGTCGCTAACAAACAAACTTTTTTTTTTTGCCTCCTCGCTTTCAAACAAAACTTTATTGACAATCGTAAATAGTGAGAACAGGTTGCAGGACCGGACGAGTTGTACAGTGTGAGCACTCGTGTCGTAAAGCTAACGCAAACGTTTGGTTCGTAAAGTCCGAGTTGGGATTAAAAGTCAACGACTCAAAAGTCGTAGAGTGGATGTGGCGGCTGACTTCAACACCGATGAAACCAAACCGCTGTTTTACCGGTTAACCGCTAAAAAGTACGAATGACACTAAAACCTATCGCTTTAAGTCTGACGAAAACGGATCCAGTCGGGAATCTACGAGAACATTCGGTAACGTTTGGATGTTAGCCGGAAGTCATTTATTCTTGCGTTAAACCAAACGCGATGGTACGAATCGGACCAAAGGTTGAGAAATTACGGCCCAAAACATTTGGAGATGAAGCTCCCCCTAGCGTCGGAAACATATAATCGACCTTTGCCCAAATTGAATCCAGTCCTTCCTCGCGCTGATGTCAATGTGGGCCTACATTTTGGAAAATGATCCATGAGATAGTTTTTGAAGGATCTGCTGCGATGACGATTTTAATAGTGACCCCTGACTTAGTGGTTCCGACTAAAAAAGCAAACGACGCCGGTGTCGACAGATGCCCGTCGTAAGATGCAGAAGTGAAAACGGCGTCGTGGGAATAAACTATCCAAGGTGCCAAAGGTTGGAGCGGTTCCTCTGTGATGACTCCAATGATCACGGTTATCTAACACTGCCGTCATCAGACGACCGGGTCGACATTTTCATTTTCATGCGGTCCATTTACTGTTCTTCACCTCCCAAGCAAACTGTCATCATCATCATCAGTCGCCGCGTGGGCGGGGAAAGTCAATGGACTGTTTCTGCGATGTTATTCCAGCGTTTTTACCATCCGACGAACGTGTTTGTAGAACGCCACACGTGACTTCTTGTCCATTACGTGATGTAAACTGACACGCCGGGGCGGGGCCATGCCGCCGTGCAGGTGGAGTACAGGTGGAGCAGAGGCGGACAGGTGTTTTGGCGTGCCGACGTTGCGTAACCTCTGTGTGCGGAGGAGTTGTGACTTTGTGTTAGACGACATTCATGGGTGTGTTGTTCATTGTTCTCCAGCAGCGCTGAACCTCGGTGAGTCATTCCACGCCGGCAGATAACGCTGTGGTCACAGAAACTCTGCCCTTCATTCAATGTCACTCCCAACGCTCGCCCCTCAGAACGCCCCGACGCCGACGGTAGATCTGACAAACGCTCTTTTACTGCTGGCTCACAAACATTTATATACTCTAATATACTGTATATATATCTATCTATAAATAAATATATATATACATATATATATGCAACTCTAATATACTGTTTATTTATACTATCTATAAATATATATCTATATATATATTTATATATATAGATATATATATATATGATATATATTTATATATATTTTATATGCAACTCTTATATACAGTATAAATATCTATATATATATAGATATGTATGCAACACTCTCTCTCTCTATATATATATATATATATAAATAAATGTATATGGATATATATGCAACTCTAATTATTTTTGTCGGTGCAACTCTAATATACAGTATATATATATATATATATATATATATATATGTAAATATATATATATATGTAAATATATCTTTATATATCTCTCTCTCTCTATATATATATATATAGAGAGAGTGATAGATAGATAGATATATCGGTGCAACTCTAATACAGTATATATCTATCTATCTATATCTATATATATATATATATTTGCAAATGTAATATTTTTATATTTCTTTATACATATATATCGATGCAAAAAAGGTGAAAATAATGAAAATGAATTTATTCTTTTATTGTCTGCTCGCGGTTCTTTTCTCTGAATCGTCGACGGTGTGAGAACACGCCGGAAACATCCTGCACCATTGTTTGAATTCAAGTTAGGGACCAACCAATCAGAGCGCAGCAAACCGACAGAGACCCCCCTTGACTCTCAGAACAAACTTCTTTCTCGCTGTAACTCATTAAAACGCTGTAAATGATTCATCTAAATTCCGTTTGGATGAAACCAACCGGCGGCTGAAGTGACTCTACTTTTTCTGCAGGCCGTCCCCGATGACTCAGACGAAGAGTTTCAGAAGCTTCTCTCTGCCTCACAGTAAGAGAAACGCCAGAGATGAACCCCCCCCCGCTGCTCGTCTTCACCGCACGTCTCGCCGAAAGAAGAGGAAGGACTTTGCATGAAGGCGAATTGAGCTCAGATCGTCTTTACATCCTTTATTCACATGATCATTAAAACTATTATTATTAGTATTATTATTATTACTATTATTATTACTGCTCTTTGAATGTTATTTTGGTTGATTTCCCTTTTATTAAACATTAAATTGTCTTTAATAACGTTTCGAATTCTTTTCAATCACCGCTCTGACCCGATAATTATTTAACCGAAGTTTTTTCATCATCTTCATCACAAAAACATTGACTTAGACATTTTAACCCTTTAATGACAAGCGAAAACAAAACTATGCCCTAAAGTTACCGTAGAATGACAAATCATTCAAGCGTGTTTACAAACAATAAAACAAAAAGGTAATAATTTGTATTTCTTGGAAAATAAAGCGTTTGAATAGGATTATTTTTTTAGCCTTTTTAATCTTTTTTTCTCCGTTCTATCGCATTAAATAAATTTGTTTGGTAAGTCCTCACATGCTTTAATATGTCGCAAAAAAAGATCGGACTTATCGAATGGGACTTTCTCTCGTCGGGTTTTCGTCTGCGAGAGTTCGCACGCTTGGCACGGTTTCACCAGGGATTATCCCGAAACACCGTTTATGTTCACCGGTTGTCTTTCCGGATGTGTTTCCGCAACGACTGAGACGACCCCCCCCCAACCCCCCTCTCCGGTTGTTCGAAGATAAATTGACTTTGTAGTTCGACCTGAGATACACAAAAGGGGGTCGTTAAATTCTGACGCTCTTCATAGCCCGCGAAAAGTCGGGGACACTTTGGAATCGTCGTAGCCGCCGAAGATCCTTCGTGTTAGCAACTCGAAGGATTGCTAACACGAAATTGACAACTCAAAAAACTGTACCGTGGATCATTTTCAAAATTTTAGACCATTAAAGACTTCAGTGCGAGGAAGAACTGGAGCGATTTGGGGAAATTTTCTGACACTAGGTGGAGCTTAATCTGCAAAATTGTCAGGCCATAATTTTCTCAACCGTTGGTTCGATTTAGTCCAAATGACTGGCAGCGATATTTCTTGTAAATATCACATCTTACTCTAGTAGTTCATAATTTACTCACTAGGGGGGGGGGGGCTTCTGTTTTGCTTTTTCTTTTCAACCATGAACAATGTTTTCCAGACTTAACTCAAAAAAACTTTCATGAATCATTTTCAAACTTTACAACCACATAGATCTTAATGTGAGGAAGAGCTGGAATGATTTTGGGGAAGGTCGGTTGTATCGTTTGTACAGTAGGGGGAGCTTTAATGGCCCAACGTTTTTAGGCCCTAAATTCTCAAGCATTGGTCCGATTCGCCCAAATTTGATGCGTATGATTCGACTCGATGAAATCTATCTTGTATTTCTCACATTTTTACTCTAAAAGTTCACGTTGTACTCACTAGGGGGATTTTTTCAAATGTATTTATTAACCAAAACACTGTTTTCCAGCCATACCTCAATAACTTTCATGAATCGCATTCAAACTTTACACCCACTCAGACCTTAACGCGAGGAAGAACTGCATTGATTTTGGGAAGGTTGGGTTGAATATTTCTGACACAAGGGGGAGCTTTATCTCCAAAAGACTAAAACGATCGACCGTCGGTCCCGTTTAGTCCAGAGATGGTGGATATGAATTCGACTCGAGGAACTCCGTCTTGTGTATATAATGTCACAATCCAGTTTAAATCTAGATTAAAATGTGTTTAAATCTAGATTAAAATGTGCTTTAATCTAGATTAAAATGTGCTTAAATCTAGATTAAAATGTGCCTAAATCTAGATTAAAATGTGCTTAAATCTAGATTAAAATGTGCCTAAATCTAGATTAAAATGTGCTTTAATCTAAATTAAAATGTGCTTAAATCTAGATTAAAATGTGCTTGAATCTAGATTAAAATGTGCTTAAATCTAGATTAAAATGTGCTTAAATCTAGATTAAAATGTGCTTAAATCTAGATTAAAATGTGCTTAAATCTAGATTAAAATATATTTGAATCTAGATTAAAATGTGCTTAAATCTAGATTAAAATGTGTTTAAATCTAGATTAAAATATATTTGAATCTAGATTAAAATGTGCTTAAATGTGGATTAAAATGTGCTTGAATCTAGATTAAAATATATTTGAATCTAGATTCAAATGTGCTTGAATCTAGATTCAAATGTACTTAAATCCAGATTAAAATGTGCTTAAATCCAGATTAAAATGTACTTAAATCTAGATTAAAATGTGCTTAAATCTAGATTAAAATGTGGGGATTAAAATCTTAAAATCTTAAAAGGACTGTGGTATAAGGAAGGGGACTGGGGTCTAGTTTAACTCTATAAGTGAGGGAAGTACAGACGGGTGATGATGGCGAACTGGTTGAACAGGTACTGGTCAGAGGACGGTATAGACGGAGACCCCCTCCCCCCCTCCCCCCCCTCAGCCTCCTGTCAGCGGCAGATAAGCCTGAGCAGAGATAAGCGTCGCCCCGACAGGAATGCTCTGCGACGATTGCCTCGCAGCTCCGGTGTAAAAATTCCTTATTGTTGCCTGGGGTCAACGTCTGCTCACATGCAAATGTCATGCAAAAATGTTCCCTCTGGGAAGACGCAATTTGAATACCGAGCTTCTTGAGCAATCCTCGGAAGATTTGGTGCGCGTCGCCGGGCGGCCGCCAGACGTGTTGAGACGGAGGAGGTAACCGATCACATGACTCTGAATGAAAGATTTCTTCTTCTTCTTTATCTGGGCTTTGGACCGGCACTAGGTGTGGCTGGTAGCCCTCAGATCCTTACGTAAGGATCCTTAGTTCTGCCAGTCCATCTTTTGACCGGGATTCAAACCCGTGTCTCCTGCCCAATAGCCAATGTTTTAACCCACTGACCTCGTAAAGATGACACTCCGACACACGCTTTCAAAAGTTTGTGTTTTCAGGCCCTGAATACGTCTCCGCCATTTAAACGAAAGACCAAAACTACCCAGTCCTCTAAACGTCACAGTCTAGTCCTGGATCAGGTCTTCATGCGGTTTCACTGTATGAACCTGGACTGTTGCACCCTCAACAAGCACACACACACACACACACACACACACACACACACATACACACACACAGACACACACACACATACACACACATACACGCACACACACACAGACACACATACACACACACAGACACACACACACACATACACATGCACACACAAACACACAGACACACACACACACACAGACACACACACATACACATACACATACACATACACACACCACACACACACACACACAAACACACACAGACAGACACACACACACACACAGACACACACACACACACACACACACACACACACAAACACACAAACTCGTTCTGGATTAGATTTGGTTGATTGAAGTTCACTAAATCGTCTTCATCACTATTTCATATTTCATGGCACATTTTTTCTCATTTCTCCATCCTAAACATTCCAGCACCACGTTCATATCTTTTAAGATTAAACTTCTTCATCTCTACCAAGTAGATCCTGAGCAGACGTTCTGGCGTGAATGCAGATGAAGAGCATCGACGATGGTGAACGAACAGAGTGAGTGTGTATAAAACCTTTAAATAAACAGGACTGAGAGATTTTCACTTCACCTGGGAAACTTTTCTAAACTTTCCGTTTCTTCACAAACAGAACCTCCCGACGGCTCGGATTTCGGCGAAGCCCCTTTCTTCTCAGAAGGAGGCTCCTTCTGTTGATGTCACCCTCAGGGTGAGCCTACAGGTATGCAGATCTCATTCAAATCAGCCATCTGAAGGAGGCAGGAGCAGTTTTCCATCAACACGGCAGGAATTCCTGCCGCCCTTTCCTCAACAGTTGACTCACCGGTTGGGGAGCGGGGGAGAACGAAAAAAAAAGGTCGCTGTGGTGGAAAGTTTCACGCATGGGTGCATTCGTTCTCTCGCTTTGATGAGGGACTTTCTCAGAAAACCACCTTCAGACCAGCATCTGGGTGCCGAAATCTCAGGTCGGCTGTGAAAGAGGACATTTGGTTTTATGACGCGCCCTTTAGTCAAACCGAGAGGGTTCGACCTCCTTCAAGCCCCGGAATACTGTAATGTCGAAAAAATCGTTGGTGTCCCTTCCTCTTACCGTTATAAAGTATTAATGCAGTACAAATATGGTTATTAGGATGTATCATTGAGTTTTTATACTCTAAGAGACTTCAGATAAACTACAGGTGAAATACTGGGTATTTTATGAGTCAATATTTGTTATATTCTAATATATTATTGGGTCATTATTAATAGTTGAAACGAAAAAAAATAATTTAAATATAAGGAACTAACACTGAAATAATGAATAATGAATGAATATTTATTTTATTTATTATTATTCTTTTATTTTATCTTTTTATTTATTATGATTATTTAATTTTTCTTTGTTAATGCAATAATTTAATTACATTTTTTTTTTTT
>VRLP01007050.1:0-24266 GCA_009660295.1 Lophius piscatorius | reverse complement strand
GCTTAGAAGCTTGGCAGCGTGATGGCTGGTGGTTGGCACTTGGTGGGTTTACATGGGACACTTTTTTCCTATCCGAATCAAACCTTTATGAATCGATCGCCTGTTTACATGAACTGTGATCTTTTCCGACCCGGTGTTTACATGTATCCACTCATTTAATCGGAAACAGCTTTCTGACCTAGCAGATGATCCACACTCCCGTTCATCATGGCGATAATGCCATGATGAACGACAAGCCCAGAGAAAAAGAATATGACAATTCGGAATAAGGCTGCCCGTATGAACCCAACTACTGTCACCTCACAGACAGATGGTTCTGGGTTCAAATCCCAACCTGACGCCTTCTCATATGTTATGTTATGTGCAAAAAACATTGTTTTTCATATGAAAGCTCCCCCTAGTGAGTAAAATATGAACTATTTGAGTAAAACGTAATATATACTAGATTGATCACGTCGAATTAATTCCAGTTAATCTTTGGAGATAAACTAGAGCAAGAAATATTTCATAATCAATTACTCAAATAGGATCTGTGGCAGCAGCGTCCGTGATGACGATACTACCTCTGCGAGTTTATGACGCTAACTTAGGGCGAGCGCGAGGGAAGCTGACCTGAGATCCATTTGTTTTTCGCTCTAGTCTTGGGGCGCACAAAGGAACACACTTGTTCAAACAGGATGCTTGTAAACTAAAGCAGTGAACTCATATACAAAGTAAGTTGTTTACGAGATACAGCTTCTCGCTCGTATCGGGAAAAAATATGATCTATGATACGAGCAAAAAAAAAACGCCGGTAAATTAAATCACCGCTCGTAAAGAGAGGCACATTTTTTGAAGAATCTTTGCTCGTAAATCAAAACACTCGTAAATCAAGGCACTCGTAAACGGAAGTAGCACTGCATATGTCATTCTTTTATCCCTGTGGTATTTTACGACAAATATACACTGGAAAAAGAGAATCGTAGCTGATTTTAAAAGGTTACTTCCACCGCATGGCAACACAATTAAATTAAATATTTCCAACTTCTATGTTTGACTGTATTACACTTTACTTACTTGTGTGTTATCAGTGAACGGAATTCTCTTTTTACAGTGCAGTAAGTATGTTTTTATGCAAGAAGCTCGCAGCATTGTCCTGCTTTGAGAAAAAAAAAGGTCCATAATGATGACATCACTACTTAACGGCCCAGTAGGACCAGCAGCTCAGAATAGCAGAGTAGGCCGAGTCATTTGACTTTGAAACTGTTTTTTGGCAGTGTGTGTCTTAGGTTACCTTCCCCTGGTAAAAACTGGCTGCACATTGTTTTGATTTAGGGGCAATAAAGGAATGCGATATGATGAACAACGCCACAAAAGATAGGTTGAGGGACAAGGAGGATGGGGAGGGAAATTTATGAATGCGAGCGGTGATAAAATGTTGTTGCGATGTTTAGGTTAATGAATTTGTGAGAACATTCAGCGAGGGCTTGTTGATGTCTGCTGATAGAGGACGGCGGGCATAAAGGACGGACGGGGAAGACAGGAAGGAGGGAATCGACGCGGAGGACTCAGACTGTCTTTTAGGAACTTCATGAAACTTTGACTCAACAACCGGAGAGGAGTAGGAAGAAGATAGAGAAGGAGTTCAAGGGAGAGAGAGCGAGAGAGAGAGGAGGGAGAGAGAGAGAGAGAGAAGGGGGAGGGAGAGAGAGAGAGAGAGAGACGGGGGAGGGAGAGAGAGAGAGAGAGACGGGGGAGGGAGAGAGAGAGAGCGAAGGGGAGAGAGAGAGAGAGAGAGAGGAGGGAGAGAGAGAGAGAAGGGGGAGGGAGAGAGAGAGAGAGAGAAGGGGGAGGGAGAGAAGGGGGAGGGAGAGAGAAGGGGGAGGGAGAGAGAGAGAGGAGAGAGAGAGAGTATGAATGTAAAGATGGAAAATTGATGCGTCACCCTCAATTGTAATGTAGAGCAACAAAACTTTATTTTATCAAAAGATGCAAATGTGACAAAGGAGTATTAGGACCAGGCATTATTATTCTTTTATTCTGCATTTGGAGGACAAAATGGAAATATTGGTTCGTCTGAAGAGCCTTAGCCGTACGGCCGCCATCGACGCTTGTGTTGATGGTTTTAACCTGGGAGGATGAGCGCAGAGGCTGCTCGCTGACAGAACCACAGGAATGCAAAAGAAAAAAATCTTCTTCTAGTTTTGTTTGACTCTTCTCTCGACACTTTAACTTTATTCTTGAAATGAAATATTTATTTCATTTCATTCTTTAAAAACGTCTTTTTCCTCGAAATGATATATGAAAGTTAAAAATCTTCCTCGAGTTTTTGTTCGACTCTACTGTCGACACTTTGACTTTTTTCTGGAAATGAAATATGAAAGAAATTTTTTTTCCTCCTCTCATTTTTTCTTCTAACGCCTGCTCCTAAAACATCTTCATAAAATGTGTCTAAGAATCCAAAGCAAAAACATGTACCAAAAATACTTTCTTAAAGTCGGTAATAAAAAACAAAATACACCTTAAAGGTCATCAGGTAGGAGATGTGTTTAGAACATATTTGTTATTCTGGGGAAAATAAGAGAGTTTCAATCTCATTCTTAGAGCTACAGAACATTTACAGTTTTACACCAAATTCAATTTGCTGTTTAAATCTCAATTCACTAAAAATAATATTCTACTTTGAATGTGGTGTGTTGGTATGTGTGTGTGTGTGTGTGTGTGTACGTTTGCTAAGTGTGTATGTGTGTGTTTGTATGTGTTTGCTAAGTGTGTATGTTTGTGTGTTTGTATGTGTTTGCTAAGTGTTTACGTGTATGTGTGTGTGTATGTGTTTGCCAAGTGTGTATGTGTATGTGTATGTATGTGTTTGCTAAGTGTGTATGTGTATGTATATTTTTAATGTGTTTTTACATGTGTAATTTGTGTGTGCATATGTGTTTGTGTTTATGTGTGTATGTATATGTGTTTGTGTTTATGTGTGTGTGTGAGTGTGTGTAGAAGGTAGGTCAAGAAATAAAAATAAATGCGTCTGTTCCTCTGAGTATCTGCATAAGTTGTGTCTGTTTCGCCTGTGTCTGTGTGTGTCTGTGTGTGTGTGTGTGTGTGTGTGTGTGTGTGTGTGTTTTTGTGTGCGCATGTTAAGTAATCTCTCTTCACATTGTCTCCAGCTGTAATGTCAGTGATAAAGTTAATTGGGTCTTTGGTCCCCGCAGCACACAACACTTTGTTACTGTGTGTGTGTGTGGGTGGGTGGGTGTTTCCGTGTGTGTGTGTGTGTGTGTATGTGTGTGTGTGTGGGTGGTGTTTGCTGCTGTGTTTGGTTTCAAATAATGTTGAGATTTTAATTCAGCACCAGGGAAATCTCCATCCTTAACAAAGTTAAGCTCGTGATTTCTGTCTTCAGGAGTGTGTGTGTATTTGTGTCTTCACAAGGAAGGTGTGCGTGTGCGAATACGTGTGTTTGTGTTGAGGAGCCCGTCCACTCAGTTTAAAATCATATTCTAAAATCAACAGGTAAGATTTGCAAACTAATGCTTCTAATATTTCTGTGCCTGACTAGACCCATCATTCCCCCTGATGATTGGCTCTTCACAGGGAAACTGAGGAGGGGAGGAGAATGGGAGGGAGAACAAATTATAATGCAGAGAGGGACGGTTTAGGTGAGGTTTTGGGTTTGACATACATTGTAAGGTCATTCTGAGCCCAGCCAACTACATCTGGGCCCAGCAGAGCTCTTGCCTCTTCAACTGTAGCCAGTGGACGCTCCACCCTGCTGCCGCTGATATGGCGCTAATTGCTCGACGCGGGCTCTGGCCTCCGACTGCCAGGTCTCTGAGCAATCTGCTTGGTAGTTGTTGCTTCCGGACCTCTGATTCCCAACTCTGCAGGGTGAACCTCAGTGTTCCAGCCACCAGATTGTTCTTCAGCAGCCATCGGCTCTGCTTAATGGAGATGTTCCACTGAAAAATGATTTCCATCAGATAAGACAGAGAAAGATAAAAAACCTGAATGATTGACAACAATAGATGACGTCTGATGATTAGAACGTCTTTGGTGCTCACACTCTTTGGAGAAATTGAGATTGAAGGGTCTAAGCCCTGATCGGCGGCATGGAATACCCCCCTTTGGAGTTTGGATTCTGGTTGTGGTGGATGTAGACGGCAGACAAAATAAGTTTGATGTTAGACATCAGAAACAAATAATGGCGCTCATCTCAAAGAGGGCAGCCAAAGACGCACTTTTCATCACCTTTGGTGAAGACGAGGCATCACTTCACTGCGTCATCCATCAAAACCTTTACAGCAAGACGGGAGGAACTGTAAGATGACGTGACTACACCGACTACACGTTCACGAACAAACTCACAACTCATCCCTTTGTTGTAAAAGCCATGTGTCGTCCCAAACTCATGTGGGAGATCAGAGAGCTGTTCTGCAGACCGAAAACAATGCCATTGACATATTTCTCCAAAAAAGAGAATAAAGATGTTTTCCACCCTGTTGAAGACTCGGGACCAAACAGAGAAGTCACAGCATGTGTGTGTTTGTGTTTGGAGGAGTCGTGTCAAATATTTTTATCTGAATCCTGAGAAATCAGCAGCTGCTTGTTGAAAACTGTGTTAAACTAGAAAAACCAACCCCGAGAACGCAAACCTCTGCCAAGGACTAACAGGACCGACTACTGTGATCACAATCAGTCAGATCGCTTTTTTTATTCAGGACAATTTCATCCTTTAATTTATGAGTTACTGTCAGCTTCTAAAGCCGCCAAATACTCCAGTACTCTGGAAACGTTCGTCAACTTCCTGGTCTCTGCTCAGAGCCCCCACATCGCCCCCACACCACCTTTTCTTCTTTTTTTTCTTCGTTATCTTCATTGGCTCACATGTAAAGAAGATGAAGATGTTTGGATCAACTTCATAACGTTAGATTTCCGGTTTCAAGTCGTCTATTGACACCAAACAAAAACTGACTAGAGTTTCAAGACAGCACAAGGTGGCATCGTACCCCCAACCAGTTTTGTATGAACTATGAACAATGAATGAACAAGTTTTTGCAAATTTGTTCATTCATTTTCCGTAATCTTTGCTAACAAACTGGCTGAAGTATCAACATATTATGCAAACCAGTGACATTTGCTGTATTTCTTGACGATGGGTCACATAGAACCTTCTATTGGACTTTCCTTAGTGGCTAATATGACGCTTCTGCAGAATGTATCTGAGAATGGACTTACGCTAACTCACTAATGTCAGGTAGGACAAAGTCATTTGCGACTTTGTTAAGAGCGAAAAACAAGGCAGAAATCAAATCGTGTTTAAAAATCAGTGGCTTTCGCCGATGCATTTCTTCTACCAAAACAACCGCCACGTCCAGCACTGACAGCGTATTTCCTGTTACGTCCTTGTTGGAGACGCATCAGGACACAATAACGTTAACACTACAAAAATACATGGCCAAATGCGATCGGATCACGGCGCATCTTGGAGGTGTCTCGCTGTCCTGTTGTGATCCGACGGCCCGAAACGACTTTTAAAAACCAAGTCCAAACAGGGTCAAGAGGAAATGAGAAAAGAGTTGACTAAATCAAATGTAATTTTCCCTGTGGAGTCCATTAAAATCTCTCTCCATCAGGCAGAGTGGTACCAGCCTGGGGTGCAGGTTCTGGCAGGCAGGTTTGTTTGCCACCATCAGTCCTGCTTCACTTGTCCTGAGCAACACACTGAAATAATTCTACCCGCCCCAGTTTCTGTCAGCGAGAGCCTCCGCCTGAATCACTAAGCTAAGAACATGATTTTTTGAAATCACGCAGGCGTGTTTTTTGTATGCACATGTATCATCTGGCAGACCAAATCTGTCACAGAGGCGTAATGGGTATAGAGAAGTTCTGCTCAACATAAAAATAATAAAGAGGAGTTCTTTTTTCTCTTTCCCTCGCTTTTCTGGGGATGAAGGGAACAGCAGGAGAAAATGGCCCACAGGCAGAAACAACAAAAAACAGAATAACTGCCCGGCACAGTAGCATCTGTGTGTGTGTGCGTGTGTGAGGGTGTGTGTGTGTGAGTGTGAGTGTGTGTGAGGGCACCTTAAATGGAAGTTTTTTTGGAGGGGTTTGGGTTGGATTTAGTTTTTTCTCAAGTCATCCGTCTTTTGTGTTGATGCTCGACTCGGTTCTTCTCTTATAGCCTGAATTTGACCTATCAGTATTGTGCATCTCCATGAAGGATCCCATAAATCATCGCAGGTGTCCGTACTGTGCCTTGCAGGTAATTAATTGCTGTGATATTTGAGCCAAGCTGAGCTGAGTGCACAGGGATGAGATAGGAATTAAATACACCTGCTTCTTCTTTATTTTTATTTTTTTAGTGTCTTTCCTTGCCGCGATTCCTTTTCAGCGTTGACCTTCTGTCAATTTTACAGTTTCTGTTATTGTTGTACTTACATTTGTAAAATTGCCTTTTTTCGTGTTCTACTATAAACACTGTAACGTTCCAATCTCTTTTAGCATCGGCTTAGCTCATGCAGAGAACATCAGATTTCCAAGCTGAAAGGGAAACATTGTCTCGCTCGATGACAGTTCTGCAGAGATAGTGATTGCTGTTAGCTGTGATAGGTTCGTTTCTCATGAACCCCTGACTCAGTTTCGGGATTCTCCACTTTAAATCACACTGCTGCTGAAATTGGCATATTTATTCATTTTTTTCCTCATACCTGACCATTTTGCCTTGACTGTTGACATTCTTATTTGTGTGTGACTCAAACCTGATATTAGTGTGAGCAGGTCTGGATCATGACCCCATCTTCACAACAGACCAAACAAAGCACAACATTCTTTGTTTGGTCATCAGTATGCTTTTCATCAACCCTTTCATTGTTTCTTATCCAAAAATATGAGCCACTTGCCTGGACCTGATTATGGTATAACCCAATACATGAGGTGATTTGAAAAGATCAGATTGAATGAAGTTATATCCGCGCTATTTATTTGTAAAAAGCTCCCACCTAGTGAGTAAAATATGTATTATTATAATAGAAAGATCCCCACAAGTGGATCCATGTGCACAACAATCCGACCGACAATTAGGAAGTTATGTGTATTTTTTGTACAAAGCTCCCCCTAGTGAATAAAATTTGAGTAAAACACGACATATACAGGACTTATATATATATATATATATATATATATATATGCACCAAAATAGGCCTAAATTGAACGAACAGTTAGGAACGTTCTGATTATGTTCAAATCAGTGTTTCCTAAAAAGCTGCCCCTAGTGAGTCAATCATCCCAGTTCTTCCTCGCACTAAGGTCTATTTAGGTCTAATATGAGCTCCCAGTGGTGTGTAAAATATGAACTGTTATAATAAAACCCAATGTACACATGATAGATCTCCTCAGGATGATTCATATGCACCAGATTTGGAGTAAATCGGATGAACGGTTGAAAAATGATGCCTGGAAAACTTTTGGAGATAAAGCTCCCCCTACTCCGTCAAAAAGAACCGACCCTCACCCCAACTTTTCGTGGGATATAATGAGTCAGAGTGAAACCTGAACTTCTGTATTCTTTTCCAACTTCAGCTCATCAAAATTCATGTTTATATTTGAAGCAGCAAGGAAAGGAAACATACTCACCATCAGAGCAGGTGGTTTACTCATATTTTGAGATAACAGCTGTCAGTTCAGGGAAAAGTTTTAATCTTTTTAGTATATTTAAATGAACTTGACAAAATAATACAGTTAGTGGGTAAGGTGTGTTATAAGAAATTAAAACTATGGTGTGAGGGCATGGATGATAGAAGACAGATTCATATGTACCAAATTTGGGCTAAATCGGACCAATAGTTGAGAAAGTTATGTCTGAAAAACTTTTTTTTTGTTAAAAAAAATGACAAAAACTTCATTTACTGAGTAGAATATGAGCTCTTACAGTAAAACATGAAATATAAAAGATCAATCTCTTTGAGTTAATTCAAAGGCATTAAAATTTGGATTAAATCGGCTCCACAGTTGAGAAAGTATGGCCTGAAAACTTTCATATTCTCCCCATAGTGTCAGAAAAATATAGGAACGACCTTTCCCAACATCCATCCAGTCTAGTGTAACAGCAGCTAACCCAGCATGACATCAGATCTATCGGCGTTAAAATGTACACGGCGTTCGCACCATGGTCAAGCACATCATTCAGCTCGGTGTGTGAGCGACTCAGTGGGAATCTCCAAGCGGGTGGCAGCGTGTGAATTGCCCCATAACTGTGCTCACCTTATTGTTCCCATCCCATCCCATCCCTTTGCCCTTGCCTATGGTGATGAATAAGCATGCTATGGCTAGAGGCTAATTGTGCATCAAGGTAATCGCCAACACAACATTAAAACTTATCTAAGTGGGTGTTGTTGCGTGTTTGTGTGTGTGTGTGTGTGTTCGTGTGAAGTTCAAGTTCTGTTCAGGTGTTCAGCTACGTGAGCACTCATTTTTGAATAAAAATTTCTAGCTTGATTGTGGCCTACCGCAGGGAGATAGAGGTGTTAATTGGCCGTTATGTGTGTGTGTTTGTGTCTGTGTGTGTGTGTGTGTGGGAGGTGTTCGCTCATGGGGAATCACACAGCTTAAATCACACAATCAAATAGGGCCTGCTGTTGATCAGTCTGCCATGACAGGATGCCACTTGTGAGCAAACCCACACATACACACAAACACACACACACACACACACACACACACACACACACACACACACATGGCAGCTGCCAGTGTACATCGGCGTTTTGGAACCCTGATGACACACATCAGTGCCCGGTGGGTGGATGATCAATGTGACCGTAACGACCCTCTCCTGTAAAACCGTTAAAACCATCACTGAAGCGTAAATACCTAAAAGTCCCAATCAGTCCGTAAGAATCTAGGAATCCCCTCAGGTGAGAGATGAAACATCTTCAAAACAGACGGATGTCCAGCTGCTTTCTTCTCACACACCTAGGATTGCCATGACCTGGGTTAGTATGTTCTAGGATCTGTGTGGTATTCACCTGTATCTTAATGTTACAGGTCATAAATTATATAAATTATATACATTTTTCGCGTTATAACTTTAAGTTTCTGTTTTTTGAATTACAATTTTCACACTATAGTGTTGTAAGTTGAAGTTTTACATGAAAACTTTGACGTTATAACTTAATAATTCTCCCGTTTTTACATCATTTTCACATAATAAAGTTATAATTGTGACATTATAACGTGATCATTTTCATGTTTTTTACATAATTCTCACGTTAAAACGTGATCATTTTCACGTTTTAACTTCATAATTTTCACTTAATGTCATAAAGTCATATCTCATATGGCTATTTTTACATTATATCATAGTTTTACATGAACAATTTCACTTTATAATGTGATAATATTCACGTTATTGAAAGAGTTCGTTCTAGACCTGATTTTCTGGAAAGCACCTTGAGACAACTGTTGTTGTGAATTGGCGCTGTATAAATAAAGATTGATTGATGACGTTATAACATGTTCATTTTCACGCTTTTACTTCATAATTTTCAACGTTGTAATGTGATAGATCATTTCCAGGTTATAACGTAATAAGTTTCAAGTTTTTACACGATAATTTACAAGTTTTTACATAAATTTCACGTGATTACGCTAAATGTGAAAATCATCACTGATGTTTTAATGTAGCAACAATTTAAATGTAAAAAAGAAAAAAGATCACGTTATAACGCGATCATGATGTTACCCCATGAGAGGGATATTTCCTTTTATATCGACAGCAAAGCGCTTCTGTACTGTCCTTTTCATTTCAGGTTCAACATTCTCGCTTTTTACTTCCAAAGAGAACATCATTTTAAACTTAATCTTCCTCTTTAATCAGCTATTAACTGTGATTAACTCATTACCATTCTTTGACAATACATTACATTTTTAATCTTCTGTCTAAAACTGGCTTAAACTTGCTATTTTCAGCTGGTGTAACTCAAAAGTAATGTGCAATGTCCCTTCAAATATGACCAACTTAACATTTGACCTCTCTAAAGTTTTCAGATGAATGAAATGTAACGACTAGAAAGTGATTGTGTAACCTATTATAACTTTATTTCTTTTCAGATATCTCTAACAGGTAAGGGATACCAAGATTATTGTAAAACTCTCTTTTTTTTTGTTGTCTTTTTTACATCTGTAAATCCATTCAAACACTCTGAAACTCTGTAAAGGCCCTAAACTTATAACGTGCAACCTCAAAAAGGAAACATTTTGGGGTTACTCATAGTTTACTGACCTGTAATAAGCAGGTGAAAACCGGAGCGTTGAAGATTAGGCACGCATCGTTTCTCTCCAGATTGCCTCCGAGGAAAAAGCGGAGGCAGGTTCTCACTTACTGCTCCCCAGAGCAACCGGAGCGAAGACCAAGGTTCCGCCCCGCTGCTATCCAAATAAATGTACCACATACAGACAAGTTATTGCTTCTAAATACAAGTATATGTGTGGAGAGAACCCTCAGTTGTCAGACGAATATTTCCTCTCAACCTTTAATTCGTAAATGTGGGAACCCCGTCGAGTTAAATGCGAATTTGTGTTTTCGTGAAAAACACCCCCTAGTGAGCAAAATATGAACTATTAGAGTAAAATATGATATTTGCAAGTCGGTTCATTTGCACCGAATTTGACTTTTGCCGATTAAATAAAGTCAATCCAATTCTTCCTCGCACCAAGGCCTGCATACATGGGTGCACAAAGTCTGTATGTGTGTATGAGCGCTTGAGGTATTTGGACACGTATGACTCATAACAGCACTTTGGATATGTTAAAATTTAAAAAAACAACGTTGTTAGGTTCAGGGAAAAGATCAGGGACTTCTTTCTACTTTCAGACTGGACACTTATTTCATACTCTTGTTTGATCGTTCTGTGTGTGTGCGTGTGCATGAAACCCACCACTCAACCAACCCTTCACCCCGTTTGGGACTTTGCCAAATATGTTGGCTTGTGCAATGGCTCTGATTGTCTCATTGTGATGCAGATGTGTTTCCCACCGAGTGTGTCTCTTCCAAACACACGAGGGTACCTCCTGCATCTGGATGAGACGCACAAAAGCGTGACAAAGCATCAGTATGCGATGAGCTGGGAATAAGTCGGGGCTCTTCGGGGACATGTTTGTTATTATTTAGGTCGCCCCGTGTGAACCTGAATTATTTCAGGTCATAATTGAAGTCGAGCTAGTCCCACTCTGCTGGCCCAGACATTGTCAGAAATGTAAAAAAAATGTCCGGAAAGCGCTGCATCTCGTCTCTCCAGCTAATTTTCAACACATTAAAACTTATTGGAGAAAAAGGACTTGACAGCCTGTCAGCTAATGGCCTACATGGCGTATGGAAAAGGATTTTATAATGGAACAGATGCGCATCGGTGTTCTGTCTCACCGTTTTATTGGATTATTTTTTTAAAGAAAGAAAGGAGGACACACTAGAGCTTCAGATGAGGAAGTGTGAGTCTAATTTCTAGGTATGTTAAATATCTGTTGATTATTGCTTGCTGAAGATCTTTGCTGGTTTTGTGGTGTGAATGATGTCCAGATTCAGTCTTACGCCTGCTGGCCTGTATTTTATACCACCTAAAACGCTGAGCGATCCTACTATCATTTGAATGCATTTCTGCTTTCTTGAACCTCGTTTTAACCCGTTTATTACACTAGATAAAAGTTACTGTCTCTTTGGATATGTATCTGTATTTGAGGGCAGAGTAATTATGGGAGTATAGCACTGAAGGCCCAGGTAGAAAAGCCACGGCCCGCCACTGACTCTCCATGACGTAAATCTTTTAAATTTGGTTTTAAGTTGAGTGAGTTACTTGTCAGAGCTTAACCTCAATTAGCCATTACAGTTAGCATTCGGGTAAGCATTCAGAAAACAAATATCCACTGTGTGTTTTAGCCTGTGACGGAGGTAGATAGAGGAGGTGAGATGAGAATGGCAGATGATAAGCTGAGGTGATCATTTGCTCCGGAGTGGGTTTGTAGTGTGTGCCTCATCCCTGCTGACTGATGCAGTTGTGATACAGCATAATGTGATGAGACTTATTTGGGTATCTGGGACAGCTATGTAGATCGTACGCCTGCCGGCTAACACACACACACACACACACACACACACACACAACTTAACTCAACTTTCCTTTCATCTGCTCTCGTTCCCTTTGCTTAATTTCTTATCTGTCTACTCCCATTCACATTGCAATCTCAAACTTTTTTAGATATCACCTTGAGGTGCTATATCCTTCTTTAAATACGTCTTTAACAAAGAAAGAACCATTCAATTCAATTTACGAGGGCAATTCATGTCTCATCTTTTACCTCATCGACTTCACTGATTTTGAAATCATAGAAAAAGTTTATGGATATTATGGAATCCTGTTAAGGTGATGGCATAGAAACATTCTCATGCATCATTTTCAAATTTTATACCCACTTAGATGTTAGTGCGAGGAAGAAATGGGTTGATTTTGGTAATGGTCAGATGTAAATTTCCAACACAAGGCGGCCTTTTCAAAGGTTTTCAGGCCATAATTTATCAACCATTGGTCCGATTTTGTGAGAAAATTTGGTGAATAGGAATCAACTCAAGGAGATAAATTATGTATTTATTATATTTTACTATAATAGTTTATATTATACTCACTAGGGGGGGCTTTTTTTTTCTTTTTTTTTACAAAAAAACACTGTTTTTCTGACATAGCCTCACATTTAATTTGACGAACTCAAAAAGGGGGATTACTTACTTTCGGGGGTACAACCTTGCTGTCAGGGATGGTTTAATAATATTAATATACAATAATATGTACGCATAATGTCAATGTTACTGCAAGCATTGCGAAAGGTTTTGTCAGGGGCAACACACAAGTAGCAGAATACTTAAAAACACCTGATTGGACAGCGGGTTACGAGGTTTATTGGTAACAAGTGAATCTATCCTGATTAGCTTGAAAGGCTCAGTCAGTCAGGAGTAAGGACAGAAAGAGGTTCACCATTTAGTAAAATCAGGAGGGCAAATAGGAACATTTCTCAAGTTGCAATCGCAGGACTTTTAGGACATAATGTCGTCAAAATATACAAAGAATCTGGAGTTAACTCTGCATCTGAGGGCAAACACGGAACAAAACACTTAACGCCTGTAACCTTCACTCTCTGAAGAGGCACGGCATCAAATACCGACACGGTAATTCAAAGTAGACACTTTAAATCACTTCAACTTCCTTGTTCAGAAGTTACTTATGATTTTTAACTCGCTGTACCCTTGGCCTTTAAAAGCTCCGATGTGAAAATGCAGTTTGCCTGCACTTAAAGCCTCAATTTGTACTTTTGAACCCCTAAAATGAAGCAGCCCTGATTGAATTTCAAAACAAAAATCTTTTTTTCATGAAGAAAACCACTTTGTGGTTTTATCTCAGACTGTGTGAATATTATGGTGTTTCCCTGTTGTGCAGAAACAACGCATTTAATCCATGAATATTTTTTTTATTGCAACATATATTTGTTTTCTTGACCAAAGTTGAACTTAATTGTTATAATGATATTGATGATTGTGGTGTAAACAGTCATTTTTTAACAAAAGATAACACTTGCAATGCTATGAATAAAGCAGAAACATTTCATCCTAGCCTAAGGATGCAATTTCAACTTTTTTGTAACACGGTGATGTAATCTGTAATAAGAAAAATTACAAAATAATCTCTTCCTTTTTTTTTCCCCAAACATTTGAAGATGTACAAAAATTCATATAAAAGACGGAATAAGTGTGCGGGGCATAAATCATTCCACTCTACTGAGTACATGTAGGACAGAACACAAGCCTCTGGGCATGGACTAACTATGTCTCTGTTTTACAGTCCTTCTTTGGAGGGCAGGATTGGCATCCCTTCCTCTTTCCTGCTCCAGCCGCAGCCTCGGGTCGCTCAGCACAAGATCCAGCCCACCTTTCACAGAGGCAGCAGCAGCATCTGTGCAGTGGAGCTGCTGCCTTCTTTGAATATATGGGGTCAAAATTCCCCAAGTTTCTCGAGGAAGTCCCTCCTCTTGTCACGCTTGTCACTCATCCAGGTAGGATTAATCTGCTCCAGATCATAAAGGCGTTGTAGTTGGACACAACAGTGATGTTGTAAAAGAGATGACCAGGTGCCAGTCAGCCATTAATCCTGCCCCAGCTGGAAGTTCCAGTTACCTTGTCAAGGTTGTGCACCCATTCTTTGTTGTGGTAAAATATGAACTAACTAGTAGATTTAAGTATTCTAAATCCTCGAGTCGATTCATTTGCACCAAATTTGGACTAAATTGGACCAACTGTTCGGAAATAAGTTTATGGAGATAAAGCTCCCCCTAGTGTCAGAAATATCTAACTGACCATCCATCAAATCAATCCAGTTCTTCCTCACACTAAGGTATCAGACAAATATAAAAAATGTCTTCAGAGCATCGTTTGGAAAAAGCAGTCCATGCTGTAAAAAGGAAACTGACGAGAAAACACCCACTTCTCTCTTCGCTGAAGCGATGGCGACACGTAACTCCGACTAACTGCACTGAGACCAGGTTTTCTTAAAATTGTCGAGGAGGAACAATAGAGTAATGATTTAGAAGAGGTGGATGTCTCTGCAGAAGAAGAAGAAGAAGAAGACGGGGGATGATACAACCCACGGCATGGTGAGTCATCTTTAGAAGAAGATGAAATCTCAGAAGCTGATGGTGAGTTAACAAAAAACATGGTTCTCATCAGCAGATGATAGCCGGCGCAGGATGGGAGCAGCTAATGACATAAAGATGAAGGTCCCACCATGTCTAGATTTAGTTCAGCCAGTGAATGAATCCTTCTGGAGATAACAAATTTTGGAGGGTTTTCCGTAAATATGGAGATAGCTGGAAACGGATGGATGACCCGCTTATCTTAGCGGGGGTGCATGGGTCCTGAGCTGGGGCTACATGTAATCTCTGGGATGTAAAGAGCGGAGGCGACATTTTCCTCACTACAACGAATGAAAAGGTTTTCACACCTTCTGAAGAATGCTTTAATTAGATAACGGCGAGTCAAGATCCGAAAGACGTGAGCTGCAGTAAGATATTAGTGGGTGTCGAGTGGGTAGAACGTCTGCAATATCTTTACAACCCTGGGCCGGAGGTAGCGGTATATGAGCATCTGGTTCCATTACTATTTTAATCTAAGTGCAATGAAAGTCATTTTCACTTTCAGTGAAATGTGATTGTTTTATTGTTTTATATAATTGTTTTCACTTTCCCTTCTGGTAATATATGGCTAGCAGGCCAGGTAAATATGGCTGCTATCTAGGAATGTGGTCCTCATATTCCCGCCGCATAACACGTCAGAGATCAGTGTTCGCGAGAAGAGGAAATCAGCCATGATCCAGGATCACTACCACAACAATCGAAGAAGGGATGGACCCCTTAGCAGGATAGCCGGAACCCACAGCAGCAAGAGGGTAACTTCACGTTTAATTTGAGGCGTTCAATAAGGTAGATTGCTGGTACAATGCAGGGGGATTGGGGGCTTTTCAGGGATGCTGTCAGGGACAACCGCATAGGTCTAGATTTAGTTCTATGAAGACTTTAACATGCGTCGGGTCATGGTGAGGCCGAGTTGATGCACCTGCAGTAGAACGTTTGACAATAGTCGGATTTATAGCACCTGGACAATTTTAATTCATATTTATATACGCCTTTGGAGATCACACTCTTTTCCTTTTACTTTACATTTGCATGCACTTTATTCCTGTATTTTAAATGTACAAATGTATTTTCTATTTCTCTTCGTAAATATATATATATATATATTTTTTTTTTTTTTATCTATCTTTGTATATATATTTATTATACATTATATTATATATGTTTAAGAGAATGTCTACTGGAGCTGCTGTAACGACTTAATTTCTCTTCTGGGGATTAATAAAGTTTTCATCTATCCATCTACTTCGATTAACCGTTGTGTGCGTGTGTTTGTGTGTGTTTTTCTGTGATGTGTAAATGCTTTTAGAACTCCCAGTTCAAAATTGACCTGAAGACGACTGAACCCCAGCTCTCATGGAAATATTAACAAAAGCAATTTTTCGCATTTGCAGGAAAAGTCATGATATTTCACGTTAAAAAAAATATCGGAACTATAATATTACATAACTACATTTTCAGGAGCTTTTTTAGTCTGCTTCACTGTCAGTCTGTTTTTGTAACTTTCTACTTTCTTGTCCACTCCTCTCTCTCACACTCTTCTTTGTCTTTTTTCCTTGTAGCTGCTTTCGTAACACCCCTCCTTTCTCTCAACACGTACACACAAACGCCGGTGTACTCCATGTAGGTTTGTTGTTAGCCCAGATGGAGATGCTTAGCTGCGCTTGGCCAGTCCCGTTATATAACACCCGTACTCTGGAGATGGCGCCGCTGGACGTGGGTTTCTCAGTGGGTACATTCTACAAGCAGGCCTCTGGGGGTATGCGAGGCCACACAGGGATATTATCCTGGTGTAACTTTTCTCTCCATGTTTTCAGAGAGGGTGTCATGGCCAGTCACATGGTGGCCATCGCTGCTGCAGCTATATTCGTAGTGGATTTTTTTTAACGACTGCCAAAATGACGAGGCGAGAGTCCGGAATGAAAATCGGGTCTCCTCTGTGAACGAAAAACGGACAATTCCGCTTGTGTCAATGAGAAAAAATCGAGTTTGCTAACGCTGCTATCCACGAGGAAGAGAAAAAATATCCTCAAAGCATCATGGGTATGACTTTATCCCTTTCACACAACAAGGAATTATTCAAATAATTATTATTAATACCTTATTTAACCCTTTAACTATTTCTATCTCAACTTAACACCCATTTTAGGGTAACATCAACTTCATCAAATAAAATCCTGATAATATTTCTATTGTGTTAATATCCCTTCTATTCATGTCTATGATATATGCATGTTTATTTGTGCCTCTGCCTACATGCTTCAGTGGTGAGGATTTATTGCAAACATATTTAAGAACACTAAAAGTGGAGTTGATCCCTATTTTTAAAGGCAACAAATGAAATAGAGTATCAATTTAATAAAAAAATAAACTTCTTGTGCAAGTAAATATATAAACCACCTTAAAGCCTCAACAGAATTTCCCCCCATCATCAACCCAAGCAAATTCGATCCCACCACGATCAATACAATCTAATCCAAAGACTCTGTAATCTGTGAAAATGTGTGATAGTTTCGAAACAGGAAAGCACAGGAATTTAAATAGATTTCTAAAGTTACATTTCTTGTCATACTAGACAGAAGAGAATCTAAAAGTATGAAGGTTTTTTGGCCAGTTGGAACCAACACTGACGGAACTATCGACAAATTAGTCATCTCAGGTCGCAACGGTATATCCCCAAAATGTCCCCAATCCCCTGCGTCGTACAAGGAATCCGTCCAATTGAACACCTCAAATTAAATGTGAGGTTATGTCCGAAAAAACAGTGTTTTTCATATAAAGAAAAGTTCCTCCAGTGAGTCAAATATGATCTATGAGAGTAAAATATGTATTTACATGTAAAATCTGGACTAAATCAGACCGTTGATTTGGATGTTGGGACCGAAAAAGAGTGTGTTTTATGAAAAAAGCTGCCCCTAGTACGGAAAATTAGATCGGATAGATCCGATGCATGTGCTCCAAATTCAGACTAAATTGGACTAATGGTTCTGAAATGATGTCCAGAAAACAGTGTAAAAAAAACCCACTCCCCCTAGTGAGTTAAATATGAGCTGTTAGAGTAAAATACGATCCATACAAGATAGACCAAATTTGGATGAGGTAAATGAGTCCCATGTGACACACACACACAGACGGAAGGAGCGAAAGGGTGAAAAAAAAAAAGTGTTTTTAAAAGATACTGATAGCTAATGAGGAACAATTGAAGTGACGCTGTAATAACTACCTTTATAATCAAAAACGAAGACGGGTCTCTGCTACCTGTGAAATTTAATCTATTTTATTCTAATCTTATTTGCCGCCTGAACGAGATTAAAATTGTTTAGTGTCTGATTTTTCTTTTTTAACTGTTTAGATAGATAGCAACAAGGGATGAGGTCATTGTCACAGAGGTGGAAAAATCGGATTTTACCAGTCGCTGCAAAATCCTGCTGGCGTAGAGATGAGTTTAATTACACATCCCCTCTGGCATTCTTACCACGGATGATGCATCTAAATCCCGAGAGTCCCACACTCACTCCTCCATGTGGGTTCTCTACAAAAAAGGCAAGAGGGTGAGACAAACAACAACAACTGAACAGGAAACAGGAGTTAGACTCGCTAATGTCCTTTTCATTTTTTGTTGTTGTTCTGCAACGGTTGATGTGAGCTTCAATGTTTTGTGTGTAGAAGATTGTGTGATTGAAGGATGATGACATTATCATTGTCACTCCTCTGCTCCTACAGATGGTTGTTTCCAAGCTTTTTAATCCCATCAAACACACTTCCTTCTTCCCCCATGTATCCATGCATCAGCTTTCCACCTCTTCACAGTCTCTACAGCCTTTTTTTACACCAAGATCACATGACAGAATAGACATAAAACCACAGAACCTTTACCTCCGGGTACCCCAGCTCCCTCCCACAGTCCAGAAACATACAATATACAGTCGGCCGTTTGTTTACTCAGCATGAATGCTTTGGCTCTATGATTATTTGACTTCACTTCTCCAAGGTGTACTCCATTTTTCATCCACACTGTTACAGCAGTGACAGGAAGTGGATGGTTGTTGGCTGAACAAATACTATATCTTCAAAATGTCACATCCCATCCTGTCTTTCCGCCTCGCCTATGTTCCATTGGCTTCTGCAGTTACGTTTGCTGCCGTCTGAGAGCTGGAACAACACAGATCAACCATTATGGCTCCAAAATGTTTAAACAGAATGGCCAGTTGTAATAAAGGCACTCAAGTCCTGCTTTGAACAGGTTGTGTGAATGAGGTCCATCCGACCACAATGATTCCTTTTGTTAACAATTCTGTGCTCGCACATGTCCACCCTTCAGAGCCAAGTACTATCGGCGCCAGCAGCTCCGAGCTCTAGCACTGGAATGTGAATTTTAGGAGTTAAAAGAATTTTATGCCCCCAGCTCATCTGAGGGTGACATGGATTATTATACCCCCGGAAAAGTTGGGGTCATTATGGAATGGTCATCCCCGCTGCAGAACTCAAAAAGTACTTTATGAGTCATTTTCAAATTTCATACCCAACGTAGACCTTACTAATAGAAGAGCTGGATTGATTTTGGAAAAGGTCAGTTGTATACTTCCGACACTAGGTTGAGCTTTATCTCCAAAAAGTTTTTGGGCCATTATTTCTCAAGCATTGGTCTGATATAGTCCAAATTCAGTGCATATGAATTGGCCTTTGGAGATCTATCTTGGATATATCATCTTTTACTATTTTGTAATGAAACATGCTGATTTTTTAACATAACTTCCTAACCGTTGATCTTATTCAGTCCAAATTTGGTGATTATGAATTGACTGAAGAGATCTAAATAGTCTCTATATCTATTTTCCTATAATAGTTTATATTTTACTTCTTTTTTCTTTCTTTTCTCTTATCTTTCTTCTTTTTTCCCCATTATTTTGACAAAAATACACTGTTTACAGACAAAAGCAGTAGATTTAATTTGAGAAGTTCAATCCGTGTATTTGCTTGTACAATTATTTAACTACGTATAATAATAACAAATATGCAGATGTTGGCTGGACACATTCAGGGGATTTTTTTCCTTTAACCTTGAATTAAACCTGTCTGACAGGAAGCAGTGTCACAATTACCGAACCACAATGTGAAGAAAACAAATGAAATAACGAGAAAGAGGTGAAAGAAACCGTATAGATCGGCGCATTATGCTGAAAATGAAAAGTACCCAAAACATCCAGACATAATTTTGGAACAAGTGATCACTTGTCTTGACTTGTATGCTTGCACTTATAGGATATATATTAGAGGTGTTTGTCCATCTGCTGCCACCCACTAAAAGGTTCTTATTTGCAAAGACATGTGAATCAACTTCTGGCAAGCTGAGCCGGGACCACAGAATTATGTCTAGACTGTACTGTGTTGTGCTGTTGAAGGCTGAACTAGACTGAATCTAGTAGTGGAATATAAACAGACAATTTTAAACCTTAAATAAAATTAAGAACAGCTGTTTTCACGTTATTTTAGAAAGAGAAGGTCCGGCACGACCCAACCACAAAGAGGTGACTAGCCAGTGTACTTTTTGTGCCGGTCCAAAGCCTGAATAGATTTGGGATGGGTACATCAGGAAGGACATCCAACATAAAACCTACGCCAAATCAATATGCAGAACATGAAACTGGGTTTTCCAAACTGGATGAATTGGAGCTAATATATATAAATAAATACTGTCACTGGTACTGTTAGCCATCAGGGTACCAGCCGTAGCAAGGGCTGGAAATAGGTGATACCCTGTGGCGACCCCCTGAAATAACAGCTGAAAGACGAAGAAGAAGAAGAATGACAGGGTCCCCTTTCACGTTACACTACCATTTTTCAACTGTAGCTCAGAATAGCAAAAACAAGAGAACGATTGTTCCACATTTATTATGGCTTCCATAGTGGATTGTAAGACAAGAAGTTCTAATCAGTGTCCGGATGAAGAACAAGCTAAACTCTGCTAAGTCTGAGGGGCGTCCATTCTCCTGGAAGGAAGGACGGACGCCCCTCTGTTGGGCTCTTTGGATATATTTAGGAATGTATTGCCGCAACCAGACTAGTTGCTGAGAGATTTCCTTTGGGAATTCTTCATCAGCTGAAACATTAATGTCCCACTGATGTGGTAATTATGACAAAAGTTGTTTATCACAAATGCATTTAACTGAAGCATTATGCGTTAAATGCATTACAAATCTGGTTGCCGCACGGAACTTGTTTCTGGTTCTGTACGATAATGAACCAGAGTATACTGCTTCTTCAGGGAAGAAGACATCAGACCTTTAATGTAGAACTAGAATTACTTTCTTATTATCTCACACCGTCTTCCTGATCATCCCTTAAGGGGAGTAGCCTAAAGGACAGTTTGTGCATACCTATACTGTATATTACTTGCACCACCATCTTTTTTAACCTTATATTATAATAATGGTCATTGTAGTAAAGAGCTGTGGAAAATGACCCTCCGCTTTCCGAGACCCTATTCTGGCTCACTGCCTTCCACAACCTCCCACATAATACTGATGGGCTTCAAAACCTCATCTCAAACCATAGCCTCCGTAGATGGTGATGATTTGTAATGGAAGGGAAAGGTCAGAAAGGACAATGGTTTGAAAAGAGAGATGAAACCTGTGAAACCGAGAAGCAGTGAAATATTGATGAGTTCCAATAATTACTTTATGTGATTAAAATGAAGGTGAATAAGAACACGGCAGAGAAATGAAGAAAGACAGAGGCAGAATGAAATGGAGACATGTTTCAAACCTCAAACAATGGTACGTTTAGACATAATTACATTGTACCTGTTGTCAGGTCATTACAGGTGGTACCTTTGTTTAGATAAAGAAGAAATATGACATTATTATTAGAGCCGGTTTGACACACCGCCTAATCAAAAAAAGTTTTCATGTAAACTGCAAGAAGAATTGAACAGGTCCTTTGCAAGTGCAGTCACGTTGTCTGTCCACTATGTGGTGTCAAAGTAGACATAGTACTAATAGATCATATCAAGGAAATATCATTATCATTCAAGTCTCCTTTTACCAACAGGTGGCACTATAATGGAATGCTGGCACATAGATGTGTTTACGATGGGACTGAGTTGACCTGGATGAACACTTTCAACATCAAATAACAATTTCAGAGGCGACCCAGCGAGGGTTGATCAGACTCAAGCTGGCGTCCCAGCTGCCTCCTCCCATGGATCCGCCCTCTTCATCCAAACGCACCTGTTGGCTTTTCCTGCGGCTTCAAATTTTACGGCTCTCCTCTTTTACTTTCCAGTGACCACCTCCAAAGGCTCACAAAATTGTCTTCAGCACGCATCCAACAACCTCCTGATTCTTGTCACGCAGTCTCTTGTTGGCCTCGTCCATATGCTCCTCCAGTACGATCCGCTGCTTGGTGGATTCTGAAGCAATGATCATGTCTTGACCATGATGGCGCCATCTGATTGGGAGCGTTAGCTGCTTGCCCTGGTCCACTTCCATACACCAGTCATTGTGCTGCCAGGGGTGGGGAGGACATTCCATCCAATTTGTGAGCAGGATTTATCTCCGGCTCATTGGAAACCAATATTCTTCAGCTGGTGGCCTTTGGTGTTGTTAATCTCCGTGGCTAAACACCGTATTTACCCATCTGATGCCAGAGACCATTTTGGGCATAAACATCTCTGGGCTTGAGTCTTTTAAAATGCATTGCCTGAAAAGAGGACGTTTCTTGAAGGCAATCCTTCAACACAATGATAGCTGGAGGAGAAGAAGCAGACTACAATCCGGCCTTAAATATCTGAGCCTTTTACACACATTTTATGCACTTTGCATCCCAGTGGGCTAAATGTGCTACTTAAATAAATTTGCTTGCTTGCTAAAGAAACAAACCAGGACTAAATATCTGTGCTCAGATGCTTGAAGCGGCAGTAAGAAGAATCTGCAGCAGCAGTGTGTCACTCGTCCATGCAGTGAAATCTCATTATGGATCCTGTTACTGTTGATGATTGGTCTTGACTTTAACCGGGGAGCGTGGCTCACATCTCAACTTTTCTGGAGCCACATGGGTCATTTTAGGAGAATATGAAAGATGACACATTTTGCTGTGAAAGCATATAGGGACACCAAATGCACGATGCGTTACAGTTTGTTAATTCCCCTAAAGTGCCCCATCATTCTAACTTTATGGCTCTAGCTCTCTGTTTGCAATTTCGCTTTTTCATTTATATTCATTTCTCACATGCTGTTATGCAACAAGGTTTTTTTTTCACAAACTAATGATCTGAGCCACCACATTACAGGACATTTAACACTCCTACAGCAGGCTTGTGAACAGAGACTAGTTTGAGTGAGTGTTCTAAAACGGCCCCGCCATCGCAGCATGATGACGCAGTACCGCCGTCCCATCTGCTCGATGTTAAATCAAATTAAGATTTTGCTATCTATAATTCATCCATACTTGAGGATCTTTCGTACAACTGAGGTCAGACGTCTGGGCTTCAGCTGCTTGTATGGATTGAGGAAGGACGAAGAAGGTGAGTTTGTTTGAACATGAATCCTAAGGAAACTTTTTTTCTTTCTTTTGACTGAACAAAATCGAAATTCTGGAGGAATGAAACTTTTAACTAGTGTACAGTTCCTCAGCACAGTTATATCGATATACTCCTACTGTCCTTAAGTACTTAATATTAATAGGAGTTTATCTAGTCCTATATATCTCATATGCATGTATTGTATAACTCTACTGCATTTGACTGATTTTAATTATATCCCCGAATCTTCATCACCGCTGCTGCCTTAGATTAGTCATGTTAACACGATAACTCGGAATCTCTGTCATGGACCATTTTCTAATTTTATAACCACATAGACCTTAGTACGAAAAAAAAAAAAAACTGGACCGAATTGGGGAAAGGTTGGTTGTCTAGTGTGCGACACTAGAGGGAGTTTGAGGGCCAAAATTTCTCAACAGTTGGTCCAATTCAGTCAAAAGTTGGTGTATATGAATCGACTCAAGGAGATCTTATTTTATCAATCATGTTTTACTTTATTATTTCACATTTTAGTCACTAGAAGGAGCTTTTTTTTTTACCAAAATAATATTTTTTCAGACCTAACTTCTGGTCCAGTTTAGTCAGTTTATTCCAGATTTGGTGAATGTGCCTCGACTCAACGTGATCTATCATAAATGTATCATATTTTTACTCTTATAGTTCATTTCATTCACTAGGAGGAGCTTTTTTTTTTTAAGGAAAAACACTGTTTTTTGATAATTACTTTTTATTCGAGCGGCTCAATAAGGGAGAATGCCTGTACAATGCAGAGGATTGGGGACTTTTCGGGGATTTAAAAAATCAAAAGCACCAGATCTTATTTTCTGAACACATGGAGGGTCTTTTTCTTAGACTTATATATTTGATTCTCACACGCCAGTAGGTCGTCAGATGTATAAGGATCCTAATGATAATTGACTCAATCCGTTCTGTCCTTTCTGGTTCCTCCTCTCTACCTATCCAGTCTGCTTACTCACAGTTGGAGATCTCCCAGCCTCTAAAGTGCTTCCCAGAA
>VRLP01007049.1:2500-24268 GCA_009660295.1 Lophius piscatorius | reverse complement strand
ACTGGTGTCTCATCGGTTCTAGTATGGATCATGTAGTAAACCAGTAGTACTGGTGTCTCATCGGTTCTTGTATGGATCATGTAGTAAACCAGTACAACTGATATCTCTGTTTGCTGATTAACCAAAATATAAATATGATGGACTGCAGCTCAATCAAGCGGTTTTTATGGGATACATGCTCACATTTTTTTCAACCTGCTTGCACCATGACATCACTTTCCAGCTGTATGAATATACGACACTCAACCACAACATTAGAACCACTAACTGATGTTAATGTTGCGGCTGGTAGACGTGTATCAGCGGTTAGAATCAGATAACCTTGATTTCAGGTCTGCTGACGTATTAGATATCGAGAGTCAAAGACTTTAGAAGGTGATGCCGACAAGACGAGTAACTGGAACTTAGAATCCACCCCCCAGCCTACGTCTTCATATCACTTTGAAATAAACCGCCGCTGTCGAAGAACAAAGGGATGATTGATAACGCTCAATCCGCCGCTCTCTCATTCCCCCCTACACAACCACATCTGGTTTCAGAAGAACGAAGAAGAAAAAAAACAGACCCACACTTCCTTTCTGTCTCCTACTGATTTTTATTTTATGTGTCAAAAAAGAAGAATATGATTACTCGCTCGTTCGTTCGTGTTTCAATATTAGTTTCTGAAACCAAAACCAAAAACATACAAGGACCACATGAAAAAGAATGTGAGATGCAGAAAAATATTTCCTTTGTTTCTCCTCCACTATTTCCCAACTGAGAGTTTCACCCACACACTTCCATTAACCAACTTTTAGAATTGTGTTCAGTCCATTTTGAAGCCTAGCAGCACTTTCTACTCTCTCAGTTTGAGCAAATACGAGTATTATGTTGACTCATCCTTTGAAAGCGGCCTTGATAAATATCTCGCTGCCGTTATTTCAAGAATCAGGAGTTTTCAGTGTGAATCCCAGCGCCTACTACTCCCGGCCGGACATTTCTTCCATTACTTCCTTTTGTCACAACTCTTTAAAAAAATATCATGACAGGTTTAAGGTCTTTGACTAAATCCCCTTCATAATCCACACAGTGCAGCTGGTCTGAAGGAGTCGGGCCGCTCGGTGTCATGGGCTCACGCTCCCAATGCTCCTTCTACGCCGTCCTCCGGTCCTGGTGTCACTTCCACCCCACTGCCCTTAGGAGTCATGCAAGGAGCGTCCCCTCCCACACCTGCCAACGGTGGAGCAGATGACAGCCTGCTGCTGCCTTCGCTGTCCCCCATCGAACCCCTGCGCCTGACCAGAACTGGCAGAGAAGATGAGGCGTGTCTGAATAATGTCTTTGTCCCTCTGAATGCCATCAAGCCAAGTGAGTTCCATCGAATGGACTGAGCTGTTATTATTATTATTATTATAAATATTATCTGAGACTTTGCCAGAGGTCCATGTGTGTTTGGTGCCGGGCAAACGTATAACTGCTGTGTGCCTTTAAATCTCATGTCGTAGATCAGAGTGTGTGATGAGAGTCAAACGTTTTTGGATCCTCAGAACTTAAACAGAACTGACTTTGTGGTTTTATTGGTGTCTTTGTAAACCAAACTGGATCAAAGAATACTAAAACATATTTTTTAAGAAACAGCGGATCATCTCATTTGGCATGTTGAAACATAACATACCGGCGCCGGTACACTAGGTTTGTGACCCATGTGGCTGGGTTCTAGGAACAATAATGATGGCCGAATCCCATGAATCGTTGCAGTAACAGCTGGCAGCATTCCTCTGTGTAACGACGCGGTCGGTTAATACACCTGTGAGTTTTTACCTGTCTACATGTCTGCACCCGTGGAACCAGTCTGTAAAGAAGAACTGCAGCTCGTCTCGTCGGAAAACATCAGCATTACTTTTAAGTTGCATCAAGTTCTGTTTGAAAGCTGAACTCGATGCACTGCTGCCACTCGGTGGCCACGTTGGCAAACCTGATGAAACGTTGCAGTCAGTGCCGATTATTTTAAAGGCCAATCTCGCCGTGAGGTAAACCGTGGCTCGTCTTTATTTGCCCTTTTGAGCTTTCTCCTTTGTGTGTGCACTTAAGGTCAGTGGTGTCCTGTCACAGCATATGACAAGAATGGGATTCGCCTTCTGCTGCATTTTGCCACCGAATGCCCAGCAGGCAGACCGGATGTTCTGGTGCTGCTGGCGTCCATGCTGAACACAGCGCCGCTGGCTGTCAGGGACATTGCTCTGCAGGCTGCTGTGCCGAAGGTAAAAGCTTTTCAATTTCACTACAACAGAATCTACATGGGATGCTTCCAAGTATTCATTTTGCTAAATGATCAACTTACTAGATTAATTTTGGCTGAAGACACTATTTAAAAAAAGAAATTTTTTTTTACATGGATTTCTGTTCTTTTAATTCTACAGATGATGAAAGTCAGACTACAGCAACCCTCGGGGACGGAGCTGGCTCCTTTCAACCCACTCCTTCCCCCTCCTACCATCACGCAGGTGATGCTGCTCGCCAATCCTCTTAAGGTACCTGTCAGCTTGCTCGACTTTTGTGGCGTTCCTCGAATAATTAATGAAAGAGTTCATAAATGGATTCAGCACTCTCCTGCTTTCACAGTATTTCATGCAAATGTTCTGAACTAGTGGGATATAATGATATTAGACAGTGACGGAGCATGAAGAGTGTGCGGGTGGGTGTAAGCTAAGAACACACTCACATTTTATTGAGTCCTAACAAGTATAATAATGTGTACATTTTTCAATTTAGCATTTTAATCAAATCTGAAGTGAGATGATTAAATTACATTTTTTTCAAAGTACAGAGATTTTATTTTTATTGTTCTATGGTGTCTATAAAGTGTGGTCCTAGAAAAGTGTCCGTTTATGCAAGGGGCCCTGGCATGTCACAAATACGAGTTTGTGTGTGTGTGTGTGTGTGTGTGTGTCAGCGAAACTAATAAAAGTTGCCAATGTTTTTTCAGGAAAATGTTCGGATGAGATACAAACTGACGTTCACCCTCGGAGAGAAGTCCCACACGGAAGTAGGGGAGTTGAATGAGTTTCCGCCTGCCGACAGATGGGGGGCTCTATAGCTCTGTGCAGCTGCTTCAGCCTCTCCAGACAATACAACTGTAACAATGCGTTTGTCGGTTCAGCGCAGGGGTCAGAAGAAAAGTTGGTATTACAAGGTTTTTTTGGAAAAATTTGAAGTATATGATATAAACTCCGACAGACTTGGATTTGACTTTTTCTTCCACACGTCGCTCTCTGAAGCAGACAAAGTGTGGTAAGATAGATCCAACTTCAAACCACGGCCCCTGAGGTATAATCACTGTAATGCAGTGGCTGATGGTGAATGGCCTTTGTGTGGGAAAGTAAATACTGTTATGAAGTTATGTTTGGTTTTTACTATTATTATAAATTTGCTTTCATTATACTGTAAACTGATTTGAGACTTTGTGTACTTTTCGGTGCCGGACAGACTTGATATATTGCCAAAAGGCTTGTTGAAGGAGGTTGTGAATATGAACATCCACGCACAACCGCGTGATTTACTGCCTCTGTATTAACTTGGCAATGTTTTACTTTTGAGACTTCCAGCTGGAGCAGAGAACAGCTGATGGTAAGTTGTTAAGAGATTGGAACAATAGAAGTCAGTTACTTCCTGTTGACTTCCTCCAGTACGCCTCACTATGACTACTACTACTACTACTACTACTACTACTACTATCATTAACTCACAACTGAGATTTTTTTTAATGACGTCTTTGAGTCCTTCAGTATTTGTCGCGTTTGTTCTATTTATTGTGTTTCGGAGGGGAGGTTGTGCAATTTTAGTAGCATTTAAATATACAAAAAAAATCTTACCACAGCTTCGTCCCAGAACCGTTAGCCACTTTAGCTTTGCAGGTACAACATGAGCAATGAAGGACAATGATCAACTGCATTTATTGGATGAATGAGCTCCAGGAAATCAGGAGACAGAACTGTATTTGTTAGAATGATGGCTTTGTCTTCCAATCCTGCAGTTGGACTATTTTGTGGAAACCAATCTAAAGGGAGTAGCTGAATCTCCACGTGCCAAATGTCAGTGTTTAGCTCGTGTGGGAATTTCCTGTATCAAACTCGTTAACAGGTTTCTTTGAGGAAAAACATCTAGCAAAAGTCAAAGTTCTGTGGTTGTTTCGGAGCATTGGGTTTAATGTGTGTTCTTAAAAACCTGATTTTATTTTTGGTCATCTTGGGGCTATTAGTGCTATATAGAATATTCTCTATGTATTTCTTATAAAGTTATTTATTTAGTTAGGATTGTTAAATGAAGTTGCCACTTGCATATTTTTTGAAAAAAAAAGAGTGTTGAAGTGCGTGGAAAAAATAAAAAAACGAGATTGGTCTGTTTGTATTATATTTTTTGTCTTTATTTTTTTAGCTTATCCACACAAATATCAGCGAACTACAGCATCAACGAGGTTATTTGGCTTTTACTTAATAAGGTGACAGAAATTTACAGCACTGTTGGAAATCAATCCATGAAGGGTTGAAACAAAGAATATGGATATCATCCAGCAAAAGGAAAAAATGGCGTGTTTGCTTGAAAAAAAAAAGTTATTCAGAGAAGATTTGGACTGAACCTATAAAAGTTTGTTTTTTTCGGTCTATTTGAACAGATTTTATCAGATGTTGTGGTAGCTATTATTCCTTGTGTACCTAATGTTCTGCTTTTGCATAGCCATACAATAATTGATGGTTTTAAATCATAGACTACTATTCATAGGTCTGAACAACCTCCAAAAGGTTATTGACATTAAGATAGATGTCACCCCATGTATTCGGTGGCTTCCATTATTTTTAGATTAAGGTTAGTAGACGTACAGTTGGTGAATTGTATAGTGTAAGAATATCACCCGGAGCATCATGCTTGTAAAGTTATTGTTAAAAGCGACTGTGAAAAAATGAAACGTTCACAATAAAGATAAAGATAGGGAATTGTCATTAGGCTCAGATTGAATAACACTTTGTATTTGAAGGGGAAAGAAGTTGTAACAATTGTGAAAAGAAATGTGGCGTTAATGAAAATGATGAAGATAGGATTGCACTATAAGAAGTATAAAGCATAAAAAGAGAAATTACAAGATAAAGTCAGAGTAGAGGGTTTGGATTGGGGTGAGGAGTTAGAATATTTTAGAAACGTTTCTCCTCTAATAATGTATTTAGACTTATTTAGCATTTTAACATTTTAAATAACATTTCCAGGGCACGTCGTTGCGTTAAAGTATAAAACACGTAATCGTAAAAAGGAGAACACAACGTAAACATCTTAGAAATAATTTATGAAATTGGTAATGTAAATTAGATTATCTTTTTTTTTTTTAAAGATAATGAATGTATAATAATAAAGAGAAGTAATAAAATTGTATTAGTGCCATCGTAAATGTACATAATGTTGGAGACTTTGTACAGTAGGTGGCGGTATGCGCCTAAATCTGTCTGTGGTTCGCTGCTTAACAGAGAAGAAGAAGAAGATCTGCTGAAACTTATCTTCTTTTTTTTTAAATTTATTATAAAATACGAGATGGCATACAACAACAACCAGGCCGATAGGGGTAAACAGTTATACATCATAATGAAAAATGTCAGCACTAAAACTCGAAAGTCAACGTTATCACACAGAGAACGTTATGACAATGCAAAAACTCGGAGTCCCTGTAGCTTTGTAGTTCTGAGCGGAAGGGGATCTCGCGCTGGTGTTGTAGTGACGCACTTTGATGTGCCCCCACCGCGCAGTCGCAGAAGAAACGGCGCGTACGGCGGACAGTATCACAAGCAAAAACATGACGGACGAAAAGCCAAAGGTGAGTCACGGAGAAAACGGATATTTGTTTTTTTTTCCATCATCCCGTCCCATGTTTCCACGAAGACGTAGTGAGTCCGATTAATCGGAGAGAAGGTTACCGGTACAATCTGGAGCCTCAATGCTATCCTCGAAGATAGCCTCCAAAGTTAGCATGTGAAGCTAATGGGACTGTTGTACGGGGCAGAACGAGCAATATTAGTTTTTCGTCTATTTAACTGCACTTAATTGTTACGGCGCAAGTATACGCGCTGTACATGCAAAGATAAGCGAGGAAAAGTGAGTAAAGTTAAAAATTAATAGGTAAGCCTCGCGGCATCTGACAACAAGAGTTGTATGAGGAAAAACAACCGTTGTATATACGTTTACTTTTTTATTACCCATAAACCCAGGTTTCTCGGTATAAGAGCGATTGTTGAGATATAAGTTATATAAAGTCATTGTCTGTTTAGCCTTTTTCTAAAGAAAACATGTCCATCCAAGTTGCAGTGTTTGTCCATTACCTGAGCACATTGACCATAATAGACGTGATGACGTCATGTCTACTTTCCTCAATACTTTTCCTTGGCCTCAGTGGAAAGCATCAAGAATGACATGCAGTTAAATCCATATAGCATAAAAATATAATCTCACTGCTAAGAGTAAGCTATTGCATCAAAATATTCCCAGATCAGCCATAACATCATAATCGCTGACGGATAAAGTCAAACTAACGTTGATCATCTGATTACAGTGGCACTTGTCCGTGGATGGGATATATTAGGCAGATAGTGATCATTTTGTAACTGAAAGTTTATTTGTTTAAAGCTGGAAAACTGGGCAAGCATAAGGTTTGGAGCAACTTTGACAAGAACCATCTTCCTGGTCTGCAGGAGTAAATCCCTAACATAGAGGTCTAAGGAAGGACAGCTATTGAGCGAAGCCAAACCTGTGTTTTCCAATCCCACAAAATGCTGGAAAGCTTAACGCTGGTTTTGATGGAAAAGATCTGGAGCATACTTTGAATCACGGAGCTCTTTTGGCTGCAAAAAGGACACCTACACAATACTAGGCAGGGGGTTTTAATGTTATGGCAGATCATTGCTTTATCACTGAACCCTACCCAGGAGTTTCTTTTAACAGTGACAAACATACAGGTTTGCATGTCATAACCTCTATAAAATGTTTGAATCTTTACTGCGATCCATTGTTAAGAACCCTGGTACCGTTGTTTTATAACTGAAAAATAACAGATTTTTTTTCTGGGTGACTTTTTTTTAACTTTTGTCACATCCTAAAATAGCCCATGCTCTCATTATAAATCGTGTCTGGCCCTGACAAAAAGGATTTATGTGACATTTCACCAAATGAAATGACATGACATTTAATTTACTTTTTGGAAGCAACTTTCTGCAAAATGCCCTTTTCTCTTTCAGGAGGGAGTGAAGACGGAGAACAATAACCACATCAACCTAAAGGTGGCAGGACAGGATGGCTCAGTGGTGCAGTTCAGGATCAAAAGGCATACTGCTCTAAGCAAACTTATGAAAGCTTATTGTGAACGGCAGGTGAGACGGCGACAGAATTCCTACTGCTCATAGAAGTCGTCCTTCCGTTGATTGACATGTTGGTACCCAGAATAGATGGTCAACCTGAATATCATGGACTGAATAGACTGTAATCTCCTGTGTAAAGTTATTACTTGATGTTATTGCTGATCTGTAAACCCTTTTGTCAGAATATACAGTTTATGGATTTTTTTTTTTTTTTACAGACAGGAAAGGAAAATTTAAATTTAAATTGAATACTCATAAGGCCCAAACCAAAAAACCTTGTCCATGTATAACGAGAAAACCCGCAAATTGAGAAATTGGGGCTCTGGGAGCAGAATTAAGAGCCCAAAGCCACAATAAACTTTATGCTCTTTAAACAGTTTTTAGCTCTAGTTGATCTAATCGCCAACACATTGGTTGTATTGATAGGAAGAGTGACGTGACAAAAAGACAAACTCACAATGAACGATAAGGGAAATCTAATGCAGTTCACAATAGTTTAAAATGAATTGACTGGAGTAGAGGATATATTTGAGCCATCAAAAAAATTGAGCAATGTTGGTGACCTGTGTTGAACTGGCTTATTTTTTAGAAAATAAAAAATGAACACATGATTCCAGCCTGATTTCTGGAGTTTACCTGAAGCTCCACGGCATAAAACCATAAATATCTCCCACATTCATGCAGGAACCACTGAATGTCTCTGACATACTGTCCCTTTCCCTGCTGTTAAAACTCCCCCCGCTGCCCCTCTCACTTAAGACAGTAGCGTTTAAATTCATTATCACTACAAACTCATTGTCTAATGTTTCATTTTCAACCAACGCCCCTCGGAATGCTGAAAATAATTCAAGTATGGCGACAGACAAGGGAGACTGAGCGCTGACGTTAGCGTTAGCCAACTGGGCTAATGTTAGTTTTCAATGATAACTTCTGGTTCTTGATGTCCCACATGAAGATAAATGAAGAATGAAGAAATGAAGATGAGATAATCTCTGGACTAGTGGATAACTGCAGTTAGTGTCTACTGCAGGGATAATTAACGTTACTCCAAACAACCGCATTTTGAGACTGTGGCGGGACACCGCGGTTTAACAAATTAGTAGGACACCGAGTATGAAATAAGTTGAGACGGAGGTGGAGAGGTAAATGTGGGACATAAAGGTTCTTTGTCTGAACCGTCATACCTCCCAGCTCAACCAAGTTGCCCCATGATAATATTTTAACCCTAATGTTTCTCCATCTGTCCACACAGGGAATGACAATGAGTCAAATACGGTTTCGATTTGATGGTCAGCCTATCAATGAAACAGATACTCCCTCGCAGGTAAGATCACACCTTTGTTCATCACCGGGGGATTCCCTGTGGGTATCGTGAAGTTTCAAATGAAAGCTAACCTCACAGCATGTCGACCCTGGTCCGTGTGCCTGATGTCACCGTGCTTCTCTAATCACTCTGTAAAACAGGACTTTATGACTATTGACTGGTTTAGATGGAACTAGAAGGATTCCAGATAATATATCTGGACTATCCCTTTGGCGCCTTCGTTCTGCTCCGTGTGGATTCTTGTAACGTATGGAGTTTCCTGATTAACCACATGGTTTAACAGAGCGGATTAACTTGTTCCCAAAGTGACAGCAAATGAACTTTGGTAGTGAACGTTTTGTCTAAAGACAAAATGAAAGTTTTCTGTGAACGTTGGTCTTACAAATACAACCATATAATCTGTACTTAAATAACCACAAGTATTCTGAATAAGGTCTGTTTAAGTTACGACTTCATTGAACAGGAGTGGGCCGTCTAGACCCGTCAGAACTGGATATTCGGATTACCTTCTCCGCTCAAGAAAAACACATGGTTCAAAACCAGATCAACCATTTACTCCCTTAAATAAAAGAAAATTGTGTTGACCTATCCATCAGGTCAACACAATTTTCTTTTATTTAAGGGAGTAAATGGTTGATCTGGTTTGTCTTATAGCAGAAGAAAAAATCATAAAAGAATATTACATCATTGCACGCATTCGAATAACTAATGAACAACAACGGTCATTTCATTCTTAACAATATTCCCAAACAATTATGAACCGACTTTACAGAAACTCAAATGTAATAAACCAAACCACAGGCCAGCCGCCCGCTTTGTCTCCAGTGTCTCCACCCATACCGGGAGAAGGAAGTACAGGTGGAGGTATGCTGGGGACTTTCCTCACCGAGTGTTAAACCTGCTTTGTGTACCATATCTGATACTACAATGTAGTATCAGATATACTCAACAGAAATGAAACAATTGTCAGTTGCCCAATTCCAACACCTACGTTTTAAGGTTGTGCTGCCTCAGACGTTTTCTTGTTTGTGTGACATTGTTTCTGGCAGCAGCTCACATTAAAGTCTCACGCGTGAATCCAGACATGCTGCCGATCCAAGCGATCAACACAAACGTAACCTGTGTGTGTGTGTGTGTGTGACACTGACTTTAAAGCACTTTGCGAGAGACTTCATGTTAGAAAACCTGCAGCTATTGTCACATGAAAGAACTGTTGTTTTGCTGGGAATGTTATGGAAACGTTCGCCTTCACGCCTCTGAAAGGAAAATAATGCCAACGACTCGTCACACAGCGGCTGCACCGTTTCCCGATTGAACTTTGAGCTTTGTCTTGCAGCTAGAAATGGAGGACGAAGATACAATTGACGTGTTCCAACAGCAAACCGGAGGCTCATCTCTTTAAGGACTGTTCCTTGTCAGCATCACCTCCGACCCCTTTCATCGCTGTACTGGTGGCCGGCGCTGACGCCGTTCACGAGGATACTTTCAGCAAATGTTCCGAGGCAGCAGCACAGTTTGTCTACCCAGGTCTAGTTGCATCTGTAAGCTCTGGTGAGCGTACTACCCTGAGAACGTAAGAAAAACATCTTGTAATGTTTTTGTTTTGTTTTTTCCCCTGAAAGTTTTGGAATAAAACTCCTCAGCCCGTTTTTCCTCTTTTTTATACTTTTTTTTTTACTGAGGTTTTGGTCCAGATGGAATTTTGTTATTGTCAGGTGTGCCTACATTTAAAATTCTAAACTGTAATGAAAATGTATTATTGGAATAAACCAAGTCTTTTTTAAAACTCGTCCCTGATTTTTAACCGATACTCTCAGAGACCTGACCGGCAGAGATCCCGACAGAATAAAGGGCCCAACGGCCAAGATTTCTTAAATAAGTACCTGCTTAATAATTTGGCCTCGCCATCCACAGAACGGGCGGGGCAGCGTCGCATTTCAACATTCTTTCTCTCCTCCCCCACTAAATTTGGAAGGTGTTGTGCAATCTGGACAGAAAGTATATTCAGGATCATCCCCGTTTGAAATATCCCGTGTGGAGTTTTCTTTACCAGCGAACTCCAAGGAAACCCGAGACCCTGTTCCGTTTAAAAAAAAATTAAAAAGCCGTTATTGTTGCATGGCTACACAGACACTAAAAACCTGCTGCTGACCGACGCGTTCCAGCTCCATGAGTTCATGGGGGGTCAGAAGAACCAACCACAGCAGACACTCACCTTTGAATTGCTTAAAGGAGCAATCGGTGACTATAATGACGCCAATAATCAATATTACAGAGGAAATCCCAATTCATGGTGTGAGACATGGAAAACTTCAAAAAGAAAGCTTATATGGCAAAATATTATATTGTACCACATACGAAAAAACTAAAAACGGGGCTGATTAAAGTGATGAAGCCTTTTTATTTCAAGTGCCTTGTATTTCCTTCAGGGTCCCTGATGAAGAATAATCCACACGGGATATTTAAAATGATGGTCTTGAAGATATTTTCTACCTGACCTAACTCTCTCCAATGAGCGCCTGTTTCTCGTTTGGCAGGTTTTGCAATGTTTTTCAACTGTTTCTAGTCTCCATTTACTCATTTTTGGGAATAGCCTCGAGTGAAAAAGGTTTTTAAAACGATGTAATTCTTTACTCCTTCGTAAAACCGATCGATGATTATCTTCGGGATTAACCAAAACCATAACCAAACTCATAAAAAAAGTCCAAAGATTGGAGACAAAAACGCAAACTGGGAAAGCCTCGACTGGGGTATCATGACCAAGACGAGGCAGTGAATGTTCACCATCCCACAATGTTCATGCTAATGCTACGTATCCGGAGGGGATTCGGTTGACCCCGCCCCCTTGTCGACCATGTGTACAGACCAGGAGGCTGGGTCAACATGTCTACCTGCTGTAACTCAGACACGGGTTCAGACGGGTCACGAATACTTGGTTTAGACCAGTACAGGAACTCCACTGAAGCACAATGGACCTTAAACTCGACAACCATAACTCATTCTGTGCTCACAGAACACCATCGCTGACCCGTGTGTGTGTGTGTGTGTGTGTGCTCATTTTCTTGGGGAGTATGACATCACAGTTCACGACTGGCTGGCGATGAACCCTGACTTAAACCCAATTGAAACCTGCAGGTTAGTTTGAGAAAGCGGCGTAAATATTCCCGAAAAAGTAAGAAGGGAGGGCCCGGTTCTGACTGTATGTTGGGTTTTGTTGTACCACGATCACACTGAATACACCTAGAGGTTGCACCAGTTCATGCGGAGTAGGATTCGTGCTGGAAGCAACGCTAATTATTATTGTGTGTAATATCTTATATACTTGATTTGAGATCTTCCTGTTTTTTTGTTTTGTTTTCGTTTCTGATTAAAGGAAGAATAATTCAAATATAATAAAGAACAAAATACAGATTTTTTTTTCCCTTCAACAAACTACCTAGACTGAATCCGGCGTAGAAATTGGTCTTGTATTTGAATGAATCTTGAAAAAAAAACATTACCTCACCCTTATTTCTTAAGTATTGTTTTCATAAATGTAAAACGTTTTAGGTTATTGATGCTTGATTAAGATTAAAATTGACAAAGCCGTGAACATAGGTAATGAAAAAGGACCTATCAATCAATAGATCAATCATCAATCAATCTTTTATTTATATAGCACCAATTCACAACAACAGTTGTCTCAAGGTGTTTTCCAGAAAGAGCAGCTCTAGGCCAAACTCTTTATATAATTATCTACAGGACCCAACAAATTCTTCCGTGAAGAAGATCTTGGCGACAATGGCGAGAAAAAATTGCCTTCTAACGTGCAGAAACCTCGAGCAGATCGGAGACTCAGGGTGGACGGCCTACTGCCATGACCGGTCGGGTTTGAAAAAAGAGAGAGAGAGAGAGAGAGAGAGAGAAGCAACGATATCAGTTTGTGCTAATCCACTTTCCTCCTTTTCTCCAGTGTTGGGCCGCGGCGGCAGCAGGGATCCCAGGTTGATAAAAACAATAATAGTTATGCAACATTTAGCAATAACTTATGGGGAAATGTTATACAAAAATAATAATAATAATATGACTGTGACTTTGCAGGGTGAAAAAGCACAAAGAGTCCAGGGAAGAAGTTAAATTAGTAACATGCAATAATCCAGTAACATGCATTCATCCGTTAACATGCATTCATCCAGTAACATGCATTAATCCATTAACATGTATTAATCCACTAACATGCATTAATCCATTAACATGCATTAATCCATAAACATGCAATAATTCACTAACATGCATTAATCCACTAACATGCATTAATCCATTAACATGCATTAATCCATAAACATGCATTAATCCACTAACATGCATTAATCCACTAACATGCATTAATCCATTAACATGCATTAATCCAGTCACATGCAATAATTCACTAACATGCATTAATCCAGTAACATGCATTAATCCACAAACATGCATTAATCCACTACCATGCATTAATCCACTAACATGCATTAACCCACTATCATGCATTAATCCACTAACATGCATTAATCCACTAACATGCATTAATCCAGTAACGTGCATTAATCCACTAACATGCGTTAATCCACTAACATGCATTAATCCACTAACATGCATTAATCCACAAACATGTATTAAACCACTACCATGCATTAATCCAGTAACATGTATTAATCTAGTAACAAGCATTAATCCAGTAACATGCATTAATCCAGTAACATGCATTAATCCACCAACATGCATTAATCCCGTAACATGCATTAATCCACTGACATGCTTAATCCACTAACATGCATTAATCCACTAACATGCATTAATCCAGTAACATGCAATAATCCAATAACATGCATTAATCCAGTAACATGCAATAATCCACTAACATGCATTAATCCAGTAACATGCAATAATTCACTAACATGCATTAATTCACTAACATGCATTAATCCAGTAACATGCATTAATCCACAAACATGCATTAATCCACTACCATGCATTAATCCATTAACATGCATTAATCCGGTAACATGCAATAATCCAGTAACATGCATTCATCCAGTAACATGCAATAATCCAATAACATGCATTAATCCAGTCACATGCAATAATTCACTAACATGCATTAATCCACTACCATGCATTAATCCATTAACATGCATTAATCCACTAACATGCATTCATCCACTAACATGCGTTAATCCACTAACATGCATCAATCCATTAACATGCATTAATCCAGTAACATGCAATAATCCAATAACATGCATTAATCCAGTAACATGCAATAATCCACTAACATGCATTAATTCACTAACATGCATTAATCCAGTAACATGTATTAATCCAGTAACATGCAATAATTCACTAACATGCATTAATTCACTAACATGCATTAATGCAGTAACATGCATTAATCCAGTAACATGCAATAATCCACTAACATGTATTCATCCACTAACATGCGTTAATCCACTAACAGGCATTAAAGGGAGAGGCATGTATAAAGAGGGACAGTGAGAAAGGAAGAGAGAAAAGCTCAGTGCATCATGGGAGATCCCCTAGCAGTCTAAACCTATAGCAGCATAGCTAAGAGCTAGTTTATGCCAGCCTTAATTATAAGTTTTATCGTAAAGGAGGGTTTTAAGCCTACTCTTAAATGTAGAGAGGGTTTCTGACCCCCGAACCCAGATTGGAAGATGGTTCCATAGAACGGGAAGCTTGATACCTGAAAGCTCTGGCTTCCATTCTACTTCTGGAGACTCTAGGGACTACAAGTAACCCTGCATGCTGGGAGCGCAGAGTTCTGATTGGACAATATGGAACTATGAGCTCCTTCAGATACGTTGGTTCTGAGCGTTAAGGGCTTTGTACGTGAGCAGAAGGATTTTGAATTTGATTCTAGATTTTACCGGGAAGCTAATACAGGAGAGATATGTTCTCTTAACCTGGTTCTGGTTCTGGTAAGCACACGTGCAGCAGCGTTCTGGATCAGCTGGAGGGGCTTCAGAGACTTATTGGGACTACCTGCTGGTAGGGCATTAAAGTAATCCAGCCTGGAAGTAACAAATGCATGAAATAACTTTTCTGCATCTTTTTGCGTCAGTATGTTCCGTATTTTAGAAATATTAGGCAGATGAAAAAAGGCAGTCCTAGAAATCTGTTTTATGTGGGAGTCAAAGGTCATATCCTGATCAAAGATAACTCCCAGGTTCCTCACAGTGGTGCTGGAGGCCAAGGTCATACCATCCAGAGTAGCTATATCATCAGATAAATTGTTTCTGAGGTGTTTGGGTCCCAGCAAAAATAACTTCAGTTTTATCTGAATTTAATAATAAAAAGTTGCAGGTCATCCAAGTCTTAATGTCTTTAGGACACGCCTCTAAGTTGGATAAGTGATTAGATTCACCTGGTTTCATTGATAAGTACAATTGTGTGTCATCAGCATAACAGTGAACGTTTATGGAGTGTTTCCGGATAATGTTGCCTAAAGGGAGCAAATATAGTGTGAATAATATTGGCCCAAGCACAAATCCCTGGGGAACTCCGTGGGTAACTTTGCTATGCATGGAGGATTAATTATTTACAGATACACACTGAGATCTGTCACATAAATATGACTTAAACCAATTTAATGCAGTGTCTTTGTATTTGAATTTGGTGGTCAATAGAATCAAATCCAAGATCCAACAAGACCAGAACAGAGACCAGATACCAGAACACAGACCAGTCCCTCATCAGATGGCCTTAAAAGGTCATTTGTAACTTTGACCAGTGTTTCTGTACTATGGTGAACTCTAAAACCGGACTGGAAATCCTCAAATAAACTATTGTTAACGCAGGAAATCCCACAACTGCTCGGCCAACACTTTCTCTCAGAATTTAGAGAGAGGGAGGGAAAGTTGGATATCGGCCTGTGGTTTGTGAAGCCTCTGGATCAAGTTTAGGGATTTTTAAGGAGTGGTTTGATTATGGCTATTTTAAAAGGACTCTGGTACGTAGACGGAATTTAAAGACAGATTGATGATTTCCTATAGAGAGTTGCTGACTAAGGGTAAACTTTCTTTAAGAAGACTAGTTGGGATGGGGTCTAGGAGACAGGTGGTTGTTTTGGATGAGGAAATAAGGGAAGTTAATTGTTTTAGGTCAATAGGACTGAAGTGGTCTAGATCTGCTCCGGGTCTATCTGTTGTTTCTAAGCACACAGTCCTGGGGTGTAAACTTGAGCCAATTGAAGGCAGGAGGTTGTGGATCTTAACCCTAATACTTATAATTTTTTCATTTTGTCACCTCTGAGGCTAATGGTACACAAAATGTTCCTGTCATTAAATATTTTTTCAATCTGTCTTGATTGATGTGGAAATGGCCAATCATAGAAAAGTTTGCTCTCTTGTAGGCGGTACTTCCGCGTCAAGTCTAATGGCGCATAGAAACAGGTGCCTAAATAAACGGCGTCAAAATAACATTCCAAATTAGTTTCCTCGGTTTAAGTAAGGCGTCATATCCAACACGACCTCAAGACGTCCTTTACTCTATGAAATTGGATATTTTTGATATGATTTGGATTAATTGTATTGCAATTCGTCTCGAATCGGTCAAGTTAACCTCTCTTATTTTGAAAACCCAAGCGGAAATTGGGCAGCTCGTGCTCGTTGGTTTGACACTGGTCCAGTCAGACTAGGAGCAGGTTCATATCTGTGAACCACCGGCAAGGATAGAGTATGATGAAGCACTGCTAATCAAAGTGCAGTACGCGTATACCCTATCTGAGATAGAACAATTTTACGACTGTTTGTTTGTAAAGAAATGACGACGACCACAACATATCAAGGAATGGAGCCCGGTTCTAAAAGCAGTTCCAGGTAAAGGCGTCATTAGAGCGTTCTACGACGCGATAGCCATCACGAACTCAGCATCCTCTAATGGGGACCTGAGCGCCACACAGAGAAACGTCAAATTTTAAGATTATTTACACTCCACACGTGCTTGATATTGATACATGAATCTTCAAAATGACTGAGAATATTAACAGAATCCAGCTCGGCACCACACCTACAGAACCATTCCCGGTTTTTACCGTTAGCTAGCTACACTGCACACATGGAGCCTCCCTTTGTAGCAACATCTGCTGCTGTAGCCAGCAGCAAACTTAGCTTCTCATTAGCGAGCATTAAAAGAGTCCCTTTGCCTAAATGACAGCAAATGATTTCCAACTGTCGTCGGTCCAGTTTTGTGGGGCCCCGTGGATTTCAGATGAGTTCTTAAGATGACCAGTGACACAATGAGACATCCTGTAGTCTGCCCATCTTATGGCCTCATGGATGAAGGCCAGGGCGTTGCTGCATCTGGCTCAACTAACACACACATATAAATCTAATTTATATATGTATATATATATATATAAATATATAACAAGGTTTCTTAGTCTGGTGCACCCAGATCTGCTGATATATTTAAGTGATGCTTGGTGTTGAATGTGGAATTAGCAGTCAGTGTTTGAGTTACATAGTAATGTGACGATGAGTGATGCTTAATACAAGATAAATCAAAGCAGTCTACAAACTATGTTTTTGGAATTTTCTTATTGCTATGTTATGCTGAGAAAATGGATGAAATGTCTTACCACTGAGAATATTTCTGTTATGCTTTTACGATAAATCTGCCAAACGTAGCAACTGTTTGATTAAGAAATGTGCAATAATGCTTCTTGGTTTTAATCATAAATGCTCGGAAATATCGTTGAATCCGGCTTACCGACCTGGTGGTCTCAGTCGTAGCTGTGGTCTCGACACACTTATGACGGCAGAAACAATATGTGAAGATGTTCTGCTGGTGATATCTGAAAAACTTCCTCAGATAATGATCCAAAAAATACAAATATGAGCAAGTATAACTGGTTCATCACAAGTTAATGACAGTAAAAAGTCATTTGTGAATCTACTCAACAGTCTCACATAAGAGACGCTTATATAAACGTGTTAATGAGCTGTTATTTGTCTAATTATAATACGTGTAGTTTGAAGTAAAGTATTTGCGATCCGATGCGTTAATCTGAAGCAGGTTTGAACATCTATAATGTGAAATCTTCAAATTGTGTCAATTAAAAGATTGATTTGTACATAATTCTGCATAAGGAATTGTTAATAAAATCCTCATGTGGTTCCGGGTGAAGATTCTCAATCACATGGTCAGCATTGGGAGAAAAGATTAAAATGAAAACCTAGACATGGATCATTTTCAATGTTCGAAATCTACGCGCAGTTGGATCCAGATCGATCCATATCAATCCAGATCGATCCATATCAATCCAGATCGAGGAGATTAGAATATATATATTTAGAGGGGGCGACGTAGGAGATATGGAGAAGAGCAGAGAGACGTGAAGCTGAGACAAACCGATTTAATCTATCTGTCAACGGTAGGAAGTTATAACGAGACAAAAGAAATAGATCCACATTGGCCATTATGAGAAAAATGTTTTTTTTTGTTGATAACACATAAACCTCCGAGGACAAACACGTGAATCCAAATGCTGGGAGGAAAAAATATTCCTGGATCATCATTGTTTGTACTTTTTATTACCATCAATTCAATTAATATTTAGTTTAATTCTGTTTTTCACCTCTCACAGATCGTGCCCCCATTTGGACAATTCACTCGTTTTTCACCCAAAAAATACACATTTTCTCCTCATTTGATCTAAATCTACCGATCTAAATTGACCCCTTCACTTAAAATCAAGGCAAATGAGTCATAAGGACTTTTTATTGATGGTAAACTTTTATTGTTTAGAAACAGCAATTATGAAAAATGAAGCAGCGGTGTGTGTGTGTGTGTGTGTGTGTGTGTGTGTCTCAGCACAGCACAGCAGGGACATGTTGTCATGGTCTGCTTTGTGCAGATATATTTGGCACATGACACACATGTAAACAAACAGAACACAAACCTGCAGGTTCCGGTCATAGCCTGAGTTTGTGTCACATGCTGCCCGTATTTTTATACCATATTTTTGCCGGTTTGGGAGGCATGTTTTGATGAGACGGGCAGCGACCTCTGAAGGCCACCAGCCTTTCATCCACTCTGACATTAGGTCCTGGGTTATAGAATAGCAGAAGCCCCTCTGCCCACTCGACCCACGCTGTCCTCATAGCTGCCGGCTTGATCTCTCACGTCTCCCAGCTCTTGTCTGACGGTTATCAAATGGGATTTCTCTGGGGAAAATGGGAAATGTCCTCATCCCCTCGAAATATGTTCCTGCCTGTGTCTGCATCCTGAAGGCTGGCTGTGGATTCATCCTTGGACTTGTAGAGCCCAGCCAGGATGATGACACCCAAATAGACCCTTCCAGATGGGTCATTTCTGGAATGAGTTTCTGTGCTGAATTGGGAATGACCGTCTCAGAAGCAGACTTGATGTCTGCGACAGGAGTCCCTGCCATCCTGCTGGGCCCCGCCTTTATTAGGTTTGCTGCCGAGAGTGTTGCCTGGGGTCTGATGGGGGATAAGGACCGCTGTATTTCGTTTTTTGACATGACATGCCTCATTTGGAGGAATGGCAGTTTTATTAATAATAATAATAATAATAATACATTTAATTTATAATGCACTTTACATTTGGATCAAATCTCAAAGTGCTACAAAGTAAAAGCAGATAAAAGCATCAATAAAAAAATAAAATAATAACTGTATAAAAACCTGACCAAAAAGCAGCAATGTTAATTAAAGTTATAGGTTCTGCTAAAAAGGAAAGTTTTAAGTCCTTTTTTTAAATGTGTCTTAAAAAGTCGTCTGTGGAGCCCTCAGATGGTCAGGGAGGGCATTCTACAGACGAGGGGCAGCAAAACAGAAGGCCTATTTGACACTGTGGAGATCATAATGACTGCCGGGTCAGATTGACCCAAATCATATCTCTGTGATATAAACATGCAGAAGGGGAGGGGGGGTGCGAATACATGATTTGAAGTATTGCCATTTTACATGTTTATTGCACTAATTAAGGCAAGCAGAAGAAGTTTCATACCAAAATGTAAGTATTTAAGTAAACGTAAAAGTATTTTTCCGAGATTTTCAAACTTTAAAACGAGTCAATTTGATCCTGATTCTAACAGAAGGGATAAGGTTTAAATAAAAACTCCCCAGAATGCAGAACGTTCACCACATATACAGCTCAGCTCTTTGTAACAGAAGATCAGACTTAGACTCAAACAATACCCAGAAACAGACAAAAAGAACCAAAATAAGGTTTAATTTAAAACTCAGGATCAACAAAAACAGGGATGGAGAAGAACTCTAGGTGTGTCTTGTATTTCAGCTAAAGGCAAAAAATAACATCAATCCAAGAGCTTCAAACAAAAGAACAGGAAAAAAAAGAATAAACCAGAACAGAAACCAAAACGTTTACAGGAAGCAGCCGGTTTCTCACAGAGAGAAGTCAACAGATTTAATTAAGCCAAACTCTGATGAGGAACAGGTGATAAGAATCAGTTGAAGAGGACAAACGGCAGAAAAAGACAGGAAACAGTATTATGGCCCACAGGACAGGACATCCGGAGCTAAACTTTCAAACTAAATCATGAAGAAACAAAACTCCAGCACCAGATCTGTGACGGTTGATCTCTCTTTCCAGGGTTTTGCGCCCACCCGGTGGTGGTTCCAACATTTCACTAGGTGCAGATGAGGAGAAGCCTCCTGTCCGGAAAAACAAGATGGCTTCCAATGTTTTTGCTGAGCCGGAGGACCCCTACGCCAATCGAAGGAACAATCCACCAGGTAAATCACCTCAATCTCCAAACCTTTTTTTTTCCCTTTAGTTTTAAAGCTTAATTTCCCATATCGATCAGAGATACAAGATTTCCACTGCAGGTTTTCCATCACTCCTCTTCCTCTGCTTCAGAAGGCTGCTCAAAACTTCAGACAGCTGTGAATACATTAGGATAATATCTTTTGTACCCCAAAGTTGGGTCGGATCTAGTTTTATGATAAGTTGGGGGTGTAGCATTGGTTGTTTAAACGTTAAACTTCTGACAAGTTGCCCAAACCTGACCGGTTTCTTTCCCCGATGGGAGAATATCTATTCCCATCTTCTGTCACGATGAATATCTGCGTTGATGACAGCGACAGTTCCCGACCACTGGGCCGCAGACTAGCTTACGTCTGCAAAGAAGTGGCTACTAGGCCACGATATAGTTCAAAATGCTGGGTTGCAGGTTGCTTGACCTGATCACCAGGATGATGCTCTCTCCGAACAACCCCAATACAATCATCAATCAATCGCTTCGGTCTAGTTTGGTGGCCGATCCAAACCAGACAGCGATGGCGATAAAGAGGACTGAATGGATTGTCGGCATGTAAAATTGTACGAGCGGTTCCTGAGGCGGGTTGAACTTCCTCAGCCGGTACAGGAAGTACAACCTCTGCTGGGCCTTCTTGATAATGATATTGATGTTGGAGGTCCATCTGCGGTAGTGGTGGATGGTTGATCCCAGAAACTTGAAGGTTTCCACAGTCAACACAGTGTTGTAGTAAAAGGTGATGGTGTCCAGAGTTTGGGGGTCTCTCCTGAAGTCCACTGTAATCTCCAGTGTCTTGAGTGTGTTCAGCTATAGGTTGTTTGGACGGAACCATCGTTACGTCTAACCCTAAACTTCAGGAGCTTTGACAGTCGGGTCACTTGAGGTGCAGTGGGTTGTATATAGGGATCGGAACAGTGGGGAGAGCAAACATCCCTGGGGGGCCCCCCGGTGATGGCTGTCTGGATACTGGATGTGATGTTTCCAAGCCTCACCTGCTGCCTCCTATCAGTCAGGAAGTCCGTGATCCAATGTCGGATCGAGGCGGGCACAGCGAGCTGGGAGAGTTTGGCGTGTGGAATACCCGGGATAATCGTGTCGCATCCGATTCAGATCTTAGTCTGCCCACGAATCCGGGATTAAAGCCAAATTTCATCTCACAGATGTTAGTAGTCTTTTCTGGACGGCACTCTAAACTCTCTGGCTTTTCTCTCTGATGATGACGAGGTGACACCGGACTTCATTTTTTTTTATTCCTTTAAATGAGTTCATGTATTGTTGTTTTTATTATT
>VRLP01007048.1:0-24268 GCA_009660295.1 Lophius piscatorius | reverse complement strand
ATTGCTCACACTTAAGGATTAAAATAATAATATAAAAAATATGAGAAATTCTTGGAAAACTATGTATATGTATGTATGTGTGTGTATCTATATGTATATGTATATATGTATATAAAATATATATATATATATATATGAATTTATGTATATATATAAATATAAATTTTATATATATATATAAATATATATATATATATATATATATATATATATTTATATATATATATAAATATATATAAATATATATATATAAATATATATAAATATATATATATATATAAATATAAATATATATATATAAATATAATATATATATATATATATAAATATAATATATATATAAATATAATATATATATATATATTATATATATATATTATATATAATATATTATATATATATATTATATATAATATATTATATATATATTATATATATATATAATATGTGTAGAGAGACAGGGTGCCGATGCACTACCTGTAAAACAAATGATTAAAACCAGGAAAGAATTTGTTCATGAATCGTGTACGTCGATAATAGCAAACAGAGCAAAATGCAATCTTTGAGTACAGGTTGAATCTTTGTTTGAGTATTTCACTCAAGAATAATGTCTCCTGAATTCAAGTTGTTGCAAAAAAAATATTGAGCTATGCAGGAAGTCCTAGTGTGCTCTGAATTGAGGCACAAAAAAACAATATAGATATTAGGACGCATTTTTTATTTTATGGCCAGAATTGCATATGAAGAGTGAAGCAGATTAAAATTGTTTATACGTTCATTTATTTACTTATTTAACAAAATCCATTATGATTTTATAAAGAACCACCAAGCTAAGACAGTCCATATTCAAATAAAAACCTTAAATACAAACCACCATAGCGTTCCTCTCCTTCACCATCTGAATCATTCTCATCGGGGTAATCATTCCTCCAATTTGCTTCATCGTTTTCATCGTCCTCATCTTCATACACCTCTTCTTCATGGACCACAAGGTGAGGCACCTGGAATGAACAACAAGCGGTTTATATCAAAGCCTCATTTTTGGTTTTTAGTTTCATGAGAGAAAAAGTTTTCTACAATACTAATCAAGAATTATGAAGTCAGGCTTACGATTCTTATAAGCTATGAACTCAAATTAACACTGGTTTCACCGTGGTTTTATTCCTCTCACGTCCAAAAGAATCCCTGCCTCCCCTGTTAGATCTCATTGAAACATTTGGTGTACTTTCTGGTTACTCTATAAACTGGGACAAAAGTGAATTATTGCCTCATACAGGAGACTTGGATTTAAATTCTCTTAAACCCTGCCCTTTCACATTGCTACAGATAAAATCAAGTATTTAGTTGTTGTTATCCCCAAATATCCCAGATTGATTTATAAGCTGAATTATTTGAATATGATAGAAAAACTCAAGTCCAACATTGAAACCTGTAGACTGCTTGCTCTTGCCTATGATAGGTCGTGTTAATGCAATTAAAATGGTGGCACTCACCAGATTTCTTTACCTCTTCCAAAATGTACCTATATTTATACCCAAAGCCTTTTTTAAGTTATTAGATTCTATTGTCCTTCCTTTCATATGGTGATTTAAAGTGCACCCTATTTCTAAAAAACATAATTAAGCACAGACTTGTGGGAGGCCGTAGTTTGCCTAATTTCCAGCACTACTATAGGGCTGCAAATTCTAGAGCATTGATGTATTGGAAAGATGCATATCCAGGTAAAGTCACCGCCACTCCTTCATGGCTTGCAATCGATCAAGACCTCCCCAAAAGCTCTCTCCCTGCTCTTCTCTTTTCACTGACCACTTCTCCTACTACTATTACAGGTAATGAATTAATGGCTTCAAGTTCTTTAAGAAACTTCTATCAAATAAGGAAATCATTTTATTTGCCTGAAACCTCCACTTGCACTTCTGTTTGCTATAATAATGCCTTCCCCCCTTCACTTACTGACAGTACTTTTAGGCTTTGGAAAATAAAGGGCATCATCACTATTGCAGACCTCTATATTAACAACATTTTTGCCACCTTTGTTTTGTTAAAGGAAAAGTGTACTCTCCCAGATACACATTTCTTCCGTTAACTCCACATTAGAGATTAAATCCGCACAGAACTGTACGCTCTTATGAATCAGGCCCCCGACTCAAGGAGGCTTGTCTCTCGATTTGTCAATCTTTTCACAGCGCATGACCCGGTTTCCACGCAATATATAAAGGAAGCCTGGGGAAAAGACCTGGGTGTGACAGTCACTGACAAAAGCTGGGGAATTTACCTTAAGGACATTCACAGTTGGTCCACAAGTTCCATACACCAACTTATTCAATTTAAAATACTTCAGAGGCTGCACTACTCCTGTACCAAATTACATTCTTTTTACCCTTCTGTCTCTCCAATTTGCCCAAAATGATAATCAGCTGAGGGCACCCTGGGCCACCTCTTTTGGTCATGCCCCAAGCTAAACAAGTTCTGGTCAGATAATTTTAAGTGCTTTTCTGAAGTATATAACTGTGATATTACACCAGATCCTTGCATTGCCATTTTAGGCGGGACCCGACATCTATTAGCTCTATCCCACTTGCAACGAAAAATACAATATGGCATGGTTATTGCAAAAAGGAATATTTTAACCCTTTGGAAAAATGAAGTTGTGCCTTCTTTTAAAACCTGGATAGCAGAAATAACCAACTTATAACATATGGAAAGGGTTCGATATAATGTTTCTCTCAGCTCCGCAACCTTTGACAAAATGTGGCAACCATTTCTGTCTTATATATCCCGATGGCCTTAAGTGTTTGTATATTGGTTTGTACATATAGATTTGTATATAGGCTGCTGCATATGTGTATAGACATCAATTCAGTGGCTGGTGCCGATTGTTCTGCTAATGTATTGCTTTGAATCCCATAAGAGCATGTTTTTGTTTTGTTTAGTGGCCTCATTTTGTTTTTGTTTTGTTCGTTTGTTTTTCCCATTTCTTTATCCCTGAGGGTGGGGGTGGCGATTCCTTTGTAGTTGTGATGTATTTTTACAAAAACTAAAAATGTATTAATAAAGTATGAAAAAAAACAAACTTTGCCTGTAAGAGAACAACCAAATAAAAATGACTAGGACACCCTTGTATTGCGCACATATGTTGATATTACCAAACATTTACATTTTTGAGCACAGTGTAGATTTAGTTTCATTCAGATTGAGCTACTCTTTTTTTCCAGTCACCCAGCCGTGGAAAGGAACAATATTACTGAAGCACATGTATTATGGTGGGCTCATTGGGCCACAAGTAAGTTTCTCATCCAGGTCCTCCGCTCTTAGTTCATTTAGACAAAATGTGCATGTAAACAATGTAAGCTGACTGGCCATTTATCCAAATTCTATTTTTTAGACCACATTATGGACCCGAGATTAAACCCCTGGCTTCAGCACTCATTCATCAGTTTATCCATACATCAACACATACCAGCTCTGCCTCATCGGCATAGGCCCTGACAGACAGGATGTCCTGGATCCAGCCTGGTGTGACAGTTTCTTGGTAGTAAAGATCGTAGACATAGGCCGCGTCCTGCACTTGTTGATCCTCCCCACGTCTTTCTCCAGATATGCACAGATTCTCTCGCAGCATCTTGGTACTGTTACAAAGGATCACCTCTGGGTCTGCAGGCAGTATCTTTAAGAATGAAAGAGAAAAAGATAAATCATTCAATATTTAGCCTATCCATATTAGCAATGTTGGGAATTAACAGAACAACAGACTGATAAACTAAGTGGTTAAGTCAATAAACCCAGCTAATTTTAAAGTTCAAGAATAAAAGTACTTAACAGTAAAAGTATCAGTGTACTTCATGTCACAACAACACTGATCATCTCTGATCAGTATTTGTTGTAATTAGAGACCATTTCATCATATTTACTAAAATAACAAACATATTTATTTTCCTTATAAGTTTGTTTAAGTACATTGGTGTAAGCTACGATTAAGGTAACTAAAAAACAAGGCTATTGTCATGGGTTACACTCGCTTAGCGTTGCGCAATAGAGGAGCCGCAGGGAGACTTAAGTGAGAATCACCATTTCAATACTTAGAATTTTGACCATAATTCTCTCCATGAATTCTTTTCAGTTTTGTTGTTTTCATCTACCTGATAGAGGTTCCACAAAATATGTGATGGTTCTATGTCATGCGCAAAATAAGTGCATTCCGTTTAATTTGAATTACTTTTCTTCAATGTGTCCTCTCACATTTTCAATCCATCCACACGAAATTATACGACATTTGTGGCATTTCTGAATTACAAACTAATTTGCAACTGCAGCAACACAGATAGTGCTGTGTATTAATCAATTTCTATACAGTCAAATAAAGGATTCTTTACGTTCATTCTGGCTTATCATTTGTAGTTTTTCTCATACTGGCAGACCAGTGTTTTTACCCCAAGTGTCTCTGTGTGTGTGTGTGTGTGTCTCTCTCTCTCTCTCTCTCCCCTCTCTCTCCCCCCCCTGGTGTTTTTGTTTGTTGAGTGGGATAGTAAGAGCTCTTGCTTTGATGCAGGTGATGCCCTACACACATACGCTGCAGAATTGTTGTACTTCAAAAATAAAATTGCATATATGTGGGGAATTGGAATTTTACTATGATGCGAGGATTCTGTTTTTCCAACCTACTTTTACTGTGAGAAATTACAGTCAGAGAAAGGACTTTTTTTTCTACTTGTATCCCCGGAATGAAATGAATACATAGCAAAAAAAAAGCCTTAACAGCAAGACACCACTTCAGTGCTTGTGCTTGAGTTTTTGCAATATGAAATGTGATGGGCAGAAGGGTCAAGACCCATTCCTATATAGTCCTCATTTTTTGCGTGCAAAGGATAAATAAAGACATGATCCTAGTAACACTCGTCTTTAACCAGTTACGATAAAGCTTCACTCACCTTGTCAGAGGACTTGTTCTGATCCAATAGAGTCTCATGTAGGAGATCAAACACTTGGATTTCACCAAGACCCCAACACATTTCCGCGTCCTTCCCAGCTTGATTAGTTTCTGCGTGGGTGTTTTCCTGTATAGATGGACTTGACAGTCCAGTGCGGTTACTCGAGACAACCCTGTAGCGTTCTTCCCTCCGGGTGCTCCATTTGCTGCTCCGCAGACCTCCCATTATCCGCTGTGAACTCATGGCAGAGGGGCGCATAGTGTGGGTCATGCGGGGCCTACTCAAAGCCTGTCGAACCTGCGTCTGAACCGGGACATCCTGGTGGCAAGATAGCATTGAGACAACAGAGGAGTCTTAGAATAAAAGAGGAGGATTCGCTTCAGATGGATGGATGGATACATGTTATTATCAAAGAAAACTACAGTACTTAGAATACATGCCAACTAGAGGTGCACCGAGTGATCGATTAGTGCAGCTGTAGGCGCCGGGAGGCCTTTGATGAAATCGGTAAACGGCCAAGCAGCCTTACTCAGCCGAAACCGTGCCCGTTATGTGCATGTGCCATACACTCAGACCAAGCATGAGCTACCATGGCTTCAAACATTAAGCAAGTAAACAAGAAAACACCAAGCTCGAAAATTTACAAACAAATTAAATCACCCCAATGAACATAACAAGTTTTTGAGAAGCTAAGGGTTGCAGGGCGGCTAAAGCTAGCGGGACCTCAGAGCCAGCCATGAGACTGCTGTATGTATTTATGCTATCATTTTTAGTTTTAAAACTCAAGGACAAAAAATGCTGAGGTGGAACAACCCCAAAAGTGTTTGGCGCAGCAAAATCATTTAGACAGTTCAAAATTAATCACCCTGAGCTAACATGGCACGTTTCAAGAAGCTAACATTGGCAGAGCGGTTTAAGTCAGCGACAGCACAGAGCTAGACATGAGCAATTAAGTCCCTGAAGAAAGCCAAAATATAACAAATAATGGACTGAATGATACTTACAAAGTTTTAATTTCAATTCGAAATGTTATATAATTGCTGGAACAAGTGCACGGCGAAAAAGGATGGAGGGAACATTAATTTCAACAGGGAGTACTTAAACAATGCTGACCAGCCTTACTTCCACACTAAAGCTTCAAAATAAGTGCACTTAAAACATATTACTCACGATTTTAAAATTTTTAAGAAAAAAATTTGGGAATCTGCCAAAATCATTATCGGGCGGTTAAGACTTTATAAATATCGGCCTATTTTATTCTGAATAAGGGGGCCATGTAAACCTACCTAATATCTCTGATTATGGCAGTGCAAAATCCAAGGAATCACAGTTCAAACACCTATTCACAAACCCCAAGAGTCACTATCACAGTCTGTCAGTCTTTTTAACCTCCCCAAACTTGAGGCAGAGTGAGCATCTGGTTTCACTCAAAGATAGTTGATCCCCCTCATTTACATCAGTTAGCAGGAGAGTTACAGTTCCGGTGGGTGACAATTGAGAGGAGATAAGGTGACCTGTTATAATTTTAATAATAACTTAAATTTATAAAGCGCATTGTAGAGAACCGATTCAGTTTGTAACGAGTAGCTACTAAAACATGGACTACAACACGATAGCAGGGGTTAATCACGCTACCGGCGGATAGAATGGGACGATCTAGGCCACTACCTCGTTGAGTGTCGTGCCACTGTGAGTATCCGTTTCCGTATTTTACAGACAGCCATTCACTGTTTGAGGTGCATGGGAGCGTGTACATGAAGACATGGTTAGATGAAGGCCCAGCATGCTTCACTTTTCTGCGCTGTATAGTTCTCGTAATTTAAACGGAGCCTCGAGGTGAATAATTGAGTTACTGTAATTATTCGATGAATCGTTTCAGCCCTATGTGGGAGTGAGAGTAGGAACTTACTATCTTGGAACTATGACGGGAAAAGATAAAAGGCGAGGTGATGTGATGGAGAGGAGGGTAGATATATAGTGTCTACAACAGACTAGGTGGAAAGTCAGAAAGAATTGACGCATCAGAGATGTGGAGGATGTTCTGGAGGGGAAGAAAACAGTAGACAGAGTGATGAGTAAGAAGATTAAAATTAAACAAGATTTAATGAACGTGGTACGTGCGTATGCCCAACAAGCTTGTTGTAATTTGGAAAACAAAGAATTTCTGGAGTGAGATGGATGAAGTGATGGAATGCTTCCCTGGAGTGAGAGAGTGGTGGTTGGAGTGAACTTCAATGGGCATGTTGGTGAAGGGAACGGAGGAGATTAGGAGGTGATGGGAGGGTTTAGCGTTAAGGACACTAAGGAAAAAGAAATGGATTTGTAACGATTGGCGAGGCAGTAGGATCGAGATAGGAAAGTGATTAAGCATACAGATGGAAATGTATTAACGTGAGGAGATTGTGAGGGCGAGATGGGACGAGTGTTTGACAATGAGTAAAGAAAATGAGAGCGAGAGAGAGAGAGATTGAAAGTGGGAAGATGTGAGAATTGTAAAATAGAGCCGCTTCAAAAAGGTTGAAGAATGGAAAGGCAGTTGGGCCTGATGACATACTGGCAGAGGAAGGTGTCTAGAAGAGAGATAGATGAGTTTTAAACTAAACAACTGGCAGTGTAGTATTTAGATTGTTCACTATTTGTGAGACTGAGACGATGCCTGAGGAAAGGAGGAAAAGCATACTGCTGATTTTCAAGAAGGGTGATCTGCAGAAAAATAGCAAATGCTGAGGTATAAAGCTGATAAATAATAACAATAAATACCTGGGAAAGAGAAGTGGGAGCTAGGTCAACAGAACAGAGTTTGCACAGTTTCTCATCAATTTTTATTTAAATAGATGGCAAGGATTGTGTAAAAACGTGGTGCAAGCCTTCCCTTGTGCATATACAGCATTTATTAATGAGGCCCCAGATCCTACTGGATCACCACTCTCGTAAACATTCATTCAATATCAGTAACTGCATATCCAATTCAGGGTCACAGTTGATCCTAAATGTTCAATTGGTAATGTTTGAATCAATGAAGATAACTATCCATGTAAATCCAGCTAATGCTTGCAACAATATTAAGTAATTGACTCTAGCCCACCGTACTGGAGCTTCAGATCTATGCTGTATATGATTGTTTAATAAATTTGCCAATTATCAAACATCTATGATATCAAACTTATTGATTATGAGGTTGAAAATTCCGGAAGTATGATTAGAACGTTAAATTGTCTCGAACGAGTTATTATAAACTAGTGTCTTAATTATCGTAATTAAGATTCTCTAGTTAGTGTGATAACTATTTTAAGGACGTGTACATACAAGTGTTAACGGTTTGTCACAAAGAGCAATATCAAAAATTAGCACGCTGATGTAACTCGCTAGCTACTGCTATGCTAAAAACAACAAGCAGATGGGACGTTTTGTTTGGGACACCATCCTTCAGGTATTTGACTAAAATTCACCATATCACCGACTAGTCAGATTCTTTAAAGCAGCATATTTGTACTTATTATAAGCTGAAGTGCCTTTATTGTTTCTTCCGCCAGCTGCACCGAGCTAGGAAACAGAGGACTATTAGGCCTCTCACCTGTGTGGCTACAGTCGCCACGAGCTTGAAGACTGAGCTTTCCACTTCTGTTTCGTTGGGCTCCGGTGCCGTTTCGTCTGCGGTCTGGGAAGTCTCTGGACGGATACGTTTGCACGCCAACAATAATGCGTCTGCAGGATCGGTCCCCCTTTTTCTCTTCACTCGCAGAATGGTCGTGTTTGGATCCATGTTATCCCTCACGGATAGTGACTGTCAGGAATAAGGGGTCAGTGGTGCCAGCTGGGAGATGTTTGAGTAGCTACTACAGGCTTACAATTATTGTATTTTTTAGAGAAACGGATTTACGCGTATGCAACGCGTTATACAGAGCTGTCCTTTTGGTGACGCTTCTCTTTCTTTTTCCTTCTTCCTTATTCCTTCTTTTGGGAATTTGTTGGTTGGTTGCAACCCGTTTATACTTGCATTACCGCCACCTACAGGAGAGGAATTGGAATAGTAGACTGACAGAGGGAAAAGTATTGAAAAAAACTCCCAATCTACCAATACTCGATTTCCTATCTGCGAAGGTCTATTAGGGCCACCTTGAAAAATAAAAAATATCTCATATAACGAGAATAAAGTTGATGTTTTACTAGGAAAAAACTCGTAGCCCCCCCTCAAAAAATTACCTTTTTTTCTTGTAATATTAGGACTATAAACTAAATTTGTTTTATTTATTTAGTCAATGTAGCCCTAATACTCCATTGTTATTCTTTTCCAGTCTCTTTTAAATGTTTCACTACACTGCCCAAACTTTTCTGTGAAGACTTTCCTAATTGAACATCATGTTCAGTATTTCTATTTGTTTTTTGTACTTTCTTGCTGCTCCTTCTTGTACCTATTGCATTCCACAGAATGTGTTGAACTGTTTCTGGTTGGTTGACCTGAGTAGATTGTCCTGTCAGATGTTTACATATTTTATGTAGTGTATGATTTAGTCTTGTGTGACCTATACTAAGTCGAGTTATGGCTATTGCTTCCCTCTGATTCCGATTACTGATCTGGTTTTGGATATTGGAAAGATATCTTCCTGTGTCATTGATATCCCAGTATTCTTGCAAGACTTAATGCTCGTGTTGTTTGATAGAAGTAGTCATTGTACAACTGTCAGGCAGCCATGCAAGTATACCAATTTGTATTTGTATTTGATTTTCTGTACTATATTTGAATCTACTTCTGGTGTAAGTAAATTTCCAGGGCGTTATAGCAGACATTGGAACTGCTGGACGGATTTTTAACTCACTTAAACGTAATTGTTCAGCTTTGATATTTGCAATCCAACCAAAACTGTTAAAATCCTTCTCACTGTGCTCCCGTCGCTATTGTAGTTTGACTTTGCTTAATGTGTCTCACTCTGACCCTTGAAATTGGCCCAGTAATTCAGAATAAACTTGGTTCTCCTGATTCACAGTTCATCGCTCCCATTTCTATGAGCAACGCAGACACTAGGGATGTCCCAAATGCTCCACAACATATTCTTAAGGCCTGCGCTTGTTCTACTTCCAGCTTTTTTAGATAAGTCTCTGCTGCAGACATATATACTAGACAGCCATAATCCAGAAAGGACCACATAAGGGCCCGATATACATTAAGCAAGGATCTTCTATTTCTTCCCCACTCGTGCCCTGTCGGACACCTGAGTAAATTTGAACCTTTTTGCATTTATATCTAATCTTTTTCTCATGCTGTTTCCATGTAAGCTTTTCATCAAATAAGAGTCAACAAAATGTGACCTCTCTGACTTGCTCAAGCATCTATACATACACCTATAGGGTTACTTGTTTGTGTCATTTTACTAAACAAATCAATTGATATTTTCTACTAAGAGTTTAATCTTTAGTGAGCATTAGAACTTTTGTATTTGGCAATGCAAAAATTTTGAAATAAGATATAGATAGCCTACACAAAATATAAGATTTAACAACCCACAACATTAAAAATGTAAACAAATGACATAAAATTAATTATAAATACAATATAAATAAGGCACTGCACAAAATAAGACATTAAAGAAACCAGTATTGACACAACAAATTAAAAGTAGGATATAAATAACTGCATTTTGCAGAATTATTGCACACAATAACTATATTACAAAAAATGTATTTTACAGAGACCTCTAGTGGTTATTTTTTAATACTGCAATAACTAGAATTATTTACAATCTACACTACGACCTCCTCAACCGGCTTTACTCTCCTAGTCTTTCTTGCAAAGTCATCTACAATATCATCATGTGACAACTGATTTAAGACCACATGATTTATGCTTATGATGGAAAGTCCATTGAGACGTTCTTGCATCATGGTAGGTCTCATCAGAGAGAAAGTACCGATGTACTGTACAGAAATCGGTAATGCAATTATTCTTAGTAGATCACCTGCAAACACAATGCAAACCAAACGGGCAATCTATTAGATTGAACACGCCAGCTAGCACTCGTTATTATTGATCTTAGTTGCAGTCTGGACGCTGGAGGGAGAGGACGCTGGCGCTGGATGTTTGCCGCTTCTCCGTCAGATTTCTACAGCCTACAATAGTATAAACCAACAAGTATACCATTTTTGTTGCTTACCTGAAAACCCCTATGAATTTGTATCTGGTGACGGTCTGCCTACCCTTTGCTGCAAGTATACCATCACCTGGAACTTCCATATCCGTTTGTTTCATCATTGACGTCAGTTTGTTCATCCGTCCTGTTCATCGCTGCCACCGTGACATATTCACCGAATTTCTGGGCTTCATGTCAATGTAAATAACGGCTAATAACGTACTCTGTCCATCTAATCCATGGCTTGTTTTCATGTTAACTGGTGACGGACCCAGATGGGCTTGGATTCCTCTTTCCACAATCCAGGAAATTCACGATTACCCTGCTCATTCATGCATTCATTTAAAGTGTTTTGAGTGAAATCTTATTCATTATTTCACTCGAATCATCAGGATCCTCTACCCTACATGCCGATGCAGTTTGTAAATCGGTGCCTGTGCTTGTGTCAATGTCTGGAACCTGCAAACGTCAATAAATCATCACCTAAAAAACACAGAAAACAAGGGTTTGGATTCAAACTTTTATTGGTACAGGGTCTTGTGACAGTCAAAATGGTATGCAATTTCAAGACTTGATCCTGAACTATGCAAAAAAATACGGTCATATATTTGAGCCAACACATTAAAGGCTTACTGATCAAGGACCTAGAATACACAAGAATCCAATTCTTAACACAAGCAACACACCAGCTCAATGGTGATAATGGCAAGAAATAAAACCAAAAAACAATTAAGATCAACTTGATCCATTATCTGATGCAAACTCTTTTCATCTTACCATGTGCTCAAGTGACCTTTTCCGGTTACTGAAGAAAACACAATAGAAGCTGTAAATAATACTTTAATGCCCACAGGTTCTACAAATATAGTCCCCCACTGGTGATGGGTTGCCAACACAACCTATGTGGAACAAAAGCAACATCCGTTGCACTCAATCGGAAGATAAATAAAGGCATTAGATTTACAAACATCGGGTTTGTTACGTTCGCATCAGTCAACCACAATGAATTGTAGACAGCAGCATGTTTTCTAAACAATGAAAAAACAGATTTTAATCTGAGTTTTAAGATTAGCCATTGTCCATGTTTAGTATTCTTGATTTCCATCATCTGCACCACTGTCCTTCAAAAAGTGCAAACACATGCAAGTTAGGTGTTTTAACCTTTAATTTTCAAATAGCTGTGTAATGTTAACAGTTCTTCCAGTTTTGAGGTAACCTATACCAAGTGGATCCCAGTTTTCCAGCCACGTACAGGTCTTCGGTAAAGTTGATCTTCTTACCAACTCATCAATGTCTGCTCCCGAGCTGTGCGCCCCACAAGCCTGACACAGCTGGGACAGGTCATCTATGAGAAAGGACGTATGTATAAAAGTAGGTTGATATCAACAAATGTCTTTAAATGCATCCGGTACAGTCCTGCATACCTGTGTCTTTTAGCAGGGATATAGCTATGTCATGCCATAACTAGTTGACTCCACCCTGGTCCACAGGGTACTGGACAACGTTTTTGTTAATTATTTGCTCTGAAAGTTTAAAAAAAAATTTCTTCAAGCTTATCATGATGACTTTTTCTATAATGAGTGACCAGTGAAAATCACATTGTTACCTTGCACACAAAGATGCCACAAAACGTTGTTTCCTGCTGTTTGGGATGGTCCACTGTAGAGCATGACCACTTCCCAACAGCTGGACACCGCCTTCTCCCCAGCACTCTACACAAAGAACACAGATTGATCAGTCAGTTTAATACTGTTAAATGTAAATAATAAGGACAACCTAATGTTAGCGTTTGTAAACAAAAGTCAAAAAAATATTATACTGTCCTTTAATTTTGAATGCACAAACATAAAAGCAAATAATGCACTCACCTTGTCACGTCCCTGCAGTGATCAATTTTCATTTCCATTCAGATACAAGATCTGACAAACAGTCATAGCCTGAGTGTAATTGTATTTTAATGTATTAACTTCTAAAATTACTTACAACAAGTGTCAAGTGTCCCTGATGACAAATCGCCCCCGCTTCCACATCAGTTACTCAGGTCAAGCTAAAATTAAAAAAAGAAAAAACACTCCTAAACATTTCCGTGTATAACATATCTCTAAATTGGAAATGTTGAAGATCCTATTCACCCTACCCTTCTATATAGTTTGGTGGAGCCCTGCTAGACTTGAGTCACAGCGTAGGAATCCACAATATAGGTAGCGGTTGTCCTTCCCCCAAGAGACAGGTATCAATTTACAATCTATGAGTACAAGAAAGACATATGATTAACTGTGTTAATAAACTCTTTACTATGTAAAAGCAGGCAAACAATAACCAAAGGGGCAGGAAAAATACAAGGTTTGATACACGTGCAGAGGTCAGAACCGTAAATCACAAGGAACACGAAGAATCACGCTGGAAAGGTTGGCACAAGGGAACAACACGATCTGGCACAGGTGGCAGAGGGGAGCACAGCTTAAATACACGGTTATCGATCCTTGTGACGATGGCAAATTCAGAGTCCATGTCAGCGGGAAGATCCAAGGGGGTGATCAAATATTTGATTGTGTCCGAGAGTCCCGAAATGAAAGTGTCAAGGAGAGCGGCGGAGTTCCATCCACTGTCCGCTGCTAGGGTAAGGAACTCAATCGCATAATCGGTAACCCGGCAACCTCGCTGTCTCAGACCGGCCAGGGCTCTTGCCGCTTCCGGACCTGGAGCGGTGTGGTCAAAAATCTTACTTAGAGTGTCAGTAAAATCCTGCAGCGACTGGCACACCTGGGAATTCCGAGCCCACTCTGCCGTCGACCATGCGCATCACGAGAGGTGTGAGATCATGAATGCCACTTTGGACCTTTCGGTAGGAAATGAGTGGGCTTGTGGCTCAAAATGAAGGCTACATTGAATCAAAAAGGCCCGGCAGTTACCGGAGCTTCCCGAGAACCGTTCGGGCTTGGCCAGGTTAAGACTGGAGGCATGGTAGGAAATCAGACCGTTGAAGAGCAGGTGCAGCAGCGGCCGGAGAGGAGAGAAACCGGGTATCCAAGCTACTCACCAGCTGCTGGAACTGGGCGCTGAGGTGAGTGACCTGGGATTCGATGGAGGTTTGAAACTCGCCGTGTCTGTCCGTTAAATCCCTCACTCCTCTGTACACCGCGGACATCTGTTCCTCATGCTGGTTGATGCGCTCGCCTTGAGCGAGGAGAGCACTATGCAGTGGGTTGGAGTCGGCTCGATCCATTATGGCCAGATCTTAGTGTCAAGCTGACACCACAATTAGGATCCAAAAGCACGACTTCCACAACGTCTGGTTTATAAACTCTTTACTATGTAAAGGCAGGCAAACAATAACCAAGGGGGCAAAATACAAGGTTTGGTACATGTGCAGAGGTCAGAACTTTAAATCACAAGGGGAAAGGAAAGGTTGGCACAAGAGAACAACACGATCTGGCACAGGTGGAGATGGGAGCACAGCTTAAATACACTGTGAGGCAGGGTTTTAGCAGGACGCAGGTTTTGACAATCAGAGTGGAGAAGCAATCAGTAAACAATATGAAAACTAAACAACTAATTACAAAGCATGACAAAAAGTAAGGGTTGAAAAAGAAAGTTCCTCTGACTACAACTCCATACCTGGCGCCAGGTCCTTCAAATTTTTGTAATAAATTTTGTAGGGCCCAACCTTCGACCACAGGGTGTTCCTCCGCTTTCCTAAATGTCTCTGATTACTGTAAAGAAAAAGACGAGTTATTTATGAAATGCACAATTTGGAGTACAATCTGTTAGATTTACTCACAAATTTCTCAGGTGTTTGAGGTTCTGGGTGCTTGTGGTTGGGCGTTCTTGTGTTTGTTGCCTTTAGTGGTTGTTGAGATGGACCAGCTGGAGGAGAAGTTTCCAGCACTTTTTTCAACTTGGCAGGAACCCTCTCCTCTGGATGGACATAGTATTTCAAATGATCTATATTGGTTTTTATTTTCCCCCCAAGATCCCCCAAAGAAAAGCTGTCCTATTGGCCCTTCTCTTTCTTCCTTTCCTGGATCTTGTACTGACTTTTTTCATATCAATAGAAACCTTAGAATAAATCGACTCTTGTTCTGTGAGGTTCTCACACGTTTCCTCTTGAAGCAGCAGATTGTGGATTTTGTCCTGTCTGACCTGCAACTTATCAGCTAGTAAGTAGAGGACATAGGGGGTGAAAAAGAGGGACAAAGATTATAACATCAACAAACATCTTACTTTGTACTCTTCTGGTACCTCAGATGGATATGTTGCCTCCCTCCCAAACATCACATACAATGGATTGTATTAAGTAGTTACCTGCTTTTTGGTCCTCAGTTAAAACCTTGCAGACTGCAGGAATTGGTCCCAGCGATGAAGGTGATCAGCTACCACTTTGTTAAGGCACCTAAAATTGTAGAATTAAAAAATTTACAAAACAGAAGAGAAATGGGTATATATGCCATGAAGCAGCTTGTTAGGAACAAAAAAACATGCTCTCTTATAAGAATCTGCATCAGTTCACTGAAGAATTTAATTGTAAGTATACCTCTGTATTGTCCCATTTAGTTTCTCCACAAGGCCGTTTATCTGGGGATGGTATGGAGTGCATAGGCTCCTTCCTATTGCCCAGTTGTTTGCACAGCTCATAATTGACCTTACAAGGAATATTTTGACAATATGAAACAGGCCAACACATTAATAGTTACATATTGGAACAATTGAAGCATCGTCTATCTATGTTATTGCAGAACTCTGAGCCCTGGTTTGTTAGCAGTCTTTTAGGTGCACCACATTTGTAAAAGAAATCAAGAATACAATTTGTCACCTCAACTGCAGTTTTACTCTTGAGTGCGTAGGCCTCTGCCCAATTGGTGAAATAATCAACCCTGACACAAATGTACTGGTTGCCACCATTTGTTACAGCAAGTTTACCCACCAGGTCCATCCCAACCAGTTCAAGAGGCTCTGTTACCTGGGGGTTGAAAGGGGGGAGATGAGAATAAAACAATAGATATGTTTTAAACAGAGTGTGTGCAAATTTGTTACCTCAATGGGATTATACTGTTGTTTCTCTTTAAATTGGGCCCTCTTTAACTGGGATTGTGGAGACTCAGCAACCTACAACAGGCAAACGTTTGTGAGGAACTAACAAGATTTTATCAATGCTACATCCATAGACTGCCATCCTATATTTGCTAAAATACTGAAATTCAAAAAAGTCAGATAAGTAATCGGTCCTCTCTACAGTCAATGAATGTGGATTCCACTTCAAGAGTTTGAATGTACCAACTTACCCATTTGCGAACGTCAGCTTCCATTCCTGGCCAGTAGTAGCGAGTAATTATGGAATTGTGGGTTTTTTAAACACCACAATGGCCACCCAACTGATCTGCAGTGAAACTCAACAAAAGTGTAGTTGGCCTCCTCTGCAGTCAGCACCACTTTGGCCAGGTGCTCTGATTTGTCCCTCTTTCGCCTGCAGATATAGTACAGGGGTCCATATGTGGGTTCCAATGTCATGATTTTAGATTTAGTAAAAAAAAAAAAAAAAAGGAAGTTGGCAGCTTATTAATGAGTTCTTACATTAGATGGCACATAGGCTTACCCTTTATCCTTAAGGTGATCCGTAAGGCTCTTTTCCTTATAATGAAGCGTTCCTTGTTGGTCAAACTATCAGGCTATTGGTTAAGTAGCTTGAAATTAAGGAATTCTTGCAGTGTGTAGCAAGTCCATCTCCACATTTGGTTCCCTTCAGCAAGAGAATGACAGATTTACTATGTTTTTCTCTAGGAATCAATTAACAAAGTCTTTCTGACTTGAGCATACCGGAGTCACGGCCTTGGGTGCAATAAAACTCTTATGGCTGACAACTAAGCCAAACTCCCATTCTGGTGTCAGTTGTCAGACAACATTGAAATGTTAAAGAATAACACTCAGGAAACACATTGCTACTTGGAGTCATCAACAACAGAACTAACAAAAAATGTTAAGTATGCTTTCCAATAATTTCAATTCGAAAAATGTTTTTTTATTGACTTACTACTGTTTTAATATCTGAATATGTATTTCTTATTTCATCCAGTTTAAATTATATGAGTGAATAATTATTGTAACAACTATACTCTTAGAAACGTTGTTTTCTTTGAATAAGAAACAAGCACAATGTTAATTACCGCTGTAGAAGTGCTATTAATCTGTTAATATGGTCCTTAAATTGGTTGTTTCATATGTGCTTATCCTGTCTGCATGTGTGCGCATGCTGCATGCTATCCTGTTGACAGATAGAGTCAACAGGAGAGAAGTCTGCAGTTGGCTTTTGGAACTCTGCCCTTATCCAGCGAGCGGAGAACTGCTGATTGACTGCAAAAGCCCGATCCACGGTGGTGATTGTGACCAGCAAAAAGTAAGATCGTTCTATCATGCTTTTAAATTTTGTCGTGCCCATTAGTAATGATTATGTTCCAGAGAATTCAAAACCGTCAATAATTCCTCTCTATCCCCATTACCTATTTCTCCAACTCTCAGCTGTTGAACCATCAGTCCATACACACACACAAGTATATGCATGAACCTGTTTATTTACTTCATTATCATTTATCCATATTTATCCTGTTTTGTTTGGTGTGTACTTGAATAAATATATTCATATTCTAGCATAACAGGTGTCCTGTGTTTCCTTCTTGAAGAGAAATGAGAGTACTTTGTAAAAGAGTTAATGACTTTCAGATGTGTGATTTTTAAGTCGAATCAAATTAAGAATTGATTAATTCTAAGTTTCATAATTTCCCAAATTAACTTTGGGTGGTGCCCCTATTAAATTTTTTTTAGGTAAAACCATAGATAACCCGCTACATCTGTCTTGGGATCCATATTTCAGAAGAACTCACTGTCCCTATATCCCTCTGCCTGTCTTTCCTATCTACACCTTAGTCCCACCTGGGTAATCACCTCTTCAAAGAAAAACATAGAAATAAATACAAAAAGATTCAACAAGTACTCAGAGTCAACCAGAGGTATCACTCACCTCAATACTTAAAAGAACCAATCAGTCACAATCAAAGCTCAGGCACGCACTTTCACTCAATTATTCGCTATGTAATCGCTATGTAATCGCTATGTAATCTATGTGTCCTCACCATCAATCCTACAAAGTGAATTTAAACTTTCCCTTAAATAGATCACCCCCAATCCATCCCTAAAGTATTTACACCTTTACTTTAGACTTGTGCATGATTGATTAAAGGTAATTAACAATCACCAATATCAGACATGATGCCCTCCCCCCTAATGCTTTTAGTTTCTACACCTGTGCATGATTTGATCTTGGCCAGGTCCCTCTTTAAATAGGAAATTTTAATGAGGTTTAACTTTGTCTAATTAAGGATATTAAAATGACCCAAGTGCTGAAGAACCGATTTTTTTTCTGTTGTTTTGATGTGTAGGCTATTATCACCATGGAGCTGGTGTGTTGCTTGTGTGAAGAATTTGATTCTTGTGTATTCTAGGTCCTTGGTCAGTAGTACAGCCTCAAACATATGACTGTATTTTTGAATAGTTCAGGGTCAAGTCTTGAAATTGCATACCATTGTGACTGCCACAAATCTCTGTACCAATAAAACTTTGACTCCAAACCCTTGTTTTCTGTGTTTTTTGTATTTATATATATTCTTTACAGTTTTCAAAAAGTATTGATTTTCTTGTGTGTTTCTTCTCAAGTACAAGCATTCGGAAATCAAATATTGAAGGGTTTTCACACATGTGTTTGGGTGTAAAGACGTCAGACATCAGATTCCGAGCCCCTCTATTTCATCGGATAAACATTGGACAGCAGATTTTGTATCACAAGTTTATTTGGACGTACCAAACTTTTCACAGAAACTCCACGCTTTGTTGAATCCGGCTAATAAATCTCCCCATAGTCTATGTTCAACTATCAGACTGTAGAGCAGTAATAGCTCAAGAGTTGACTCTGTCTGGTTACTAACGATATTACGATTGCTTCTCATCTCATCTCATACTGTGAGGCACCCTCACAGTATGAGATCTCCCAGCCTCTAAATTGCTTCCCAGAAATCTCAAAGCAAGAGGTTGAGGGTATCATCAGGAGGATGAATAACTTTGAGTTATTTTCGGTTCAATTTTCCATTTGCCTTTAATATGGCGCAGACTTTCCTTCTTGTTTTCCTGAAGTATTTCATAAATTTCGTATTAGTCGTATTTTTGAGGTTAGATATCTGGTGAACCTTAATCATGTATCATAACATGGGGTGAAGTTCCCCTAGATTTCTAATTTGATTCTTTCTTTAAGGTAATTTTGCATTTGCAAATATAAAAAAAAAAGCTTTTTTGAAAGATCATATCTATTTGTTATATTTTCAAATGAGTAAATTTTTTCTTCATCAGTCCCTCAGCTCCCACACCTTAAACTCATTATCAGTAGTATTTGGAAGAAGGCTTGGAGTCTGTACTATTTCCCTTAAACAGATCAATTGTTTTTCTTTTGATTTTGGCTATGGTCAATAATCTTTTCCATATTTCAAATGTTTTAAAAATAGAATAGCCATATGTTTTAATCTGTGTTTTTTTAATATCTGGAAAAAAAATAGTGGGCTAAGGGCAAGTTTAACTCCATGACTTTCCATTCAGGCCACATATTCTTATTTATCCAAATCAGAAGTGTTTTTTACCAGTGCTGCATGATAATAATTCTTTACATTTGGTAGCTTTAGTGTGTAGTGCTTCATCTTTTTTTTGTTTTACAATTTTGAGTTTAACTCTTGGCATCCTCTTATCCCATGTGAACCGTCTTAGTAGATTTTCTCACACGTTAAAACATTTTGAGGTTATATATAGTGGTAGATTCTGAAACATGAATAAAAAACGTGGTAATAAATTCATTTTTATTATAGAAATTTTTCTAGTAGAGTTTGGGGTAATATTTTCCACCTGTTTAGATCTTGCTTCATTGAGGTCTACAACGTTCCATAGTTCCAATTAATTAAATGATCTAAGTTCTTGGATATAGTGATATAGTGTTTTTGTTCCCATCCAAAATGAAACTGTTCCTTAAAGTCCTTTTACAGTCTGTCCCCCACTTCCAATGCTTCAGTTTTATTTAGGTTCAAGTTATAGCCTGACATCATAGCATGCTACCAAATTTATACTAGTAATTCAGGTTACCATTTATTATAACTCCTTTTATTCCCCTGTTCCTACTAATGCTTTCTGCGAATGACTCTGTACATAGGGTGAACATTTGGGGTGATAGTGGATCCCCTTGCCTTGTCCCCCTATTTAATATGAAAGTTTCAGAAAGTGTACCATTCACTCCTACTTTTGCATTTGGTTTTTTGTAAATTTTTTTGATCAACTTAATAAAAGTTTGGTGAAAGATAAACTTTTCACACACCTTAAATATAAATGACCATGACACCCGATCAAAGGCTTTCTCAGCGTCTAGTGTCAATAACAGAGTTAATTGCTTAAAATTTGTTGTATAATCAACAATAGTGAGAGTGCGTCGTATATTGACGTATATTGTTTATATTGTATTGTATATTAACCGGTCTTTAACAAACCCTGTTTCGTCTAAATTGATTATCTTTGGGAGTATCTATTTAAGTCCATTTGCCATAATTGATGTAAATCATTTTTGATCAGCATTTAAAAGAGAGATTGGCCTATGAGATGATCAATCTGTTAGATCGTTCCCTTGTTTAAGTAAAAAGTAAATTAAAGCAGAGTTCCATTTGTCTAGCCACTTTCCTCTTTGTAATATCTTATTGAAAACTCTAAAAAGAATTGGTGACATTTCTAAGTAAGCAAATCCATAACTTCCAGGACTCTTTCCAGTTTTAACTGTCTCAATAGCCTTTATGATTTCTATTGCCGTTATTGGTTTTACTAGATCATTGTATTTTTTGTCTGTCACTGTGGGAAGGTTAAGAGGTTCCAAGTATTCTATGATCTTCTGTGCATTTACATCTACTACTTCTGGAGTATTAAGGGTTTGATAGTACTTCCTAAAGCATGATGCTACTTCTGATTTTCCCCTCTTGTGTGTCTCATTTTCATCCATTATAGTGGTTATTTTATTTTTTCCCTTCTGTATCTTTAATTTAATTGCTTATGTTTTCAATTATTTTGGTCCATTATCTTTGTCTACATAGCATAAGGTTCTTTTCGATGTCTTGCATTTCTATTATAGCAAAGGTTTCTTGGAGAGCATTCAGTTCTATCAATATATCGTTCTTCCTGCTTTTTTCATTTTCCTTTTTAAATTTCTTTATTTTAATTTCCAGTACTATCTTTTCTCTTTCTATTTGTCTTTTCTTCCAAGATGTATAAGCTATTATTTCGCCATGTATTTTTGCTTTAAAATCTTCCTAGAGTGTTATGGATGTCAATTCTCCATTATCATTTATCTCAAAATAAGATTTCATACTACACTTTATCTTCTCCATAAATGTCTAGTCTCCAATTAGTGAATTGTTTACCATCCATAAGGTTTTCCCTCGTTCTTTTTTCAAATGTAATTCCAACATCACGATATCACATTTATAAAATTTGAAATGTCTTTCTTCAGCATAAAAAAAAAAATCTTATCTTGAGTAAACCTTATGTGAATTAGAATAAAACGTGAAAGCCTCCTATTGGGGATGTAAACAGCGCCAGACATCTAACAGTCTTTCTCAGCTTTTCTCATTAACTTTGATGCTTGGTCTGAATTATGTTTTATGTTATTTGAGTATCTAATTTCTAGTTCATCACCAGATTAAAATCTTCTCCCATTATAATTATTCCCTTCGCTTCTGTCATTAACAATGAAAGTATTTTTCCCAGAAAGTCTGCAACCATTCCAGGTGGGTGTCATGACTTTGTGTTTATGTAGTATTATTTTATTGTGAAGGTTCGTCATTTTTGTCTGTGATCCTGTTTTATTTTGAAAGTGTTATGTATGTTGTTTAGTTAGTTTTACATTTCCTTCGTGTTTCCTTTGTGTTGCCTCTTTAGTGTGTTTTCTTAGTGTAGTCTTTGGGTGTTTCACTTATGTTCCTTTTCCCTCACTGTCTGTCCTGTGATTCTGTTTTCTTCTTTTTTGATTGTTCATCATGTCCATCTGGGTTTTCTCTCCAGCTGTGTCTCAGTGTCTCATTACATCAGTATATATAGTCCTCACCTTTCCTCCAGTGCCAGTTCATTGTTTGATGTTACGTGGTGTCAGCACTCGTCCCAGCCTTTTCCCAGAGTTTTTTCATGAAAGTTGTTTCCTAGTGTTTTTGTTATTTACTGTTTGCTCCCATGTTTTATCCTTGTGCCTTATTTTTGATTTAATTAAATATTTTAACTGCACTTGCTCTGCCTCCGCTGTCTTGTGTCTGCGCCTGGGTCCAAGCCTTGCCCCAACGAAAGTCCCTTACAGATCAAACTGGCCAGAATCGACCCAGCGGACGCACTAATGGACGTTGAAATAAATTACCTAACATACACCCTCATCTGTCTCAGTGGAGACCCACTGAGATTTTGACAGCCGGGTTCGCCTCTTTTTAGGGGAATTTGCCCAGCGGAGGATCCGCCTGGACCTCTGGTCCCAGGGCCAGCTGGAACTCCGATGAATTCGGCCCACAACTCTCCAGAGACTACGCCCCCTAATGTCCCTAAACCCGTGTTTCCCGTTTCTAGTGCCCCAACGACTCCCCTACCCAGTCTCCCCGTGACTACTCCTACGACTTCTCTCCCGAGCCCTCAGTGACTCCTCCCACAACTTCTCTCCAGACTCCCTAAGTGACCGGGTTTGCCTCCACGGACGACCTCCTCTTCGTGCTCCTCGTAATCGACTTCGTCTCAACAGGCAACCTACTCTTCGTGCTCCTCGTGATCGACTTCGTCTCAACGGGCAACCTCCTCCTCGGGCTCCTCATGATCGTGTTTGCCTCCACGGGCGACCTCCTCCTCGACTCCCAGAGTGGTCACTCTGGTGCTACCTGGCTCCGGCCTTGCCTTCAGGTCGTCCACCGGACAATATAAGTCTGATGGACTGAACCCGGGCTGGTAGAACTTTTTTTTGTTATTTCGTCCCTACTCCAGACCCACTCCTCCCACTCTGTTTGGTTTAGGTTCTTTGGACATTTGGACACTTTTTGTACGTCTGGTATCTGTCCCTTAAGGGGGGGATACCAGACGTACCAAACACAAAGTCATGACTTTGTGTTTAAGTATTATTATTTCATTGTGAAGGTTCTGTGCATCATTTATTTATATTTGCCATTATCCCCAACATTATTTGTTTTAGAAATTATTCAAATATTACAATGAAAGTGGGGAAATATTTTGACTCATGAATTTCCTTTGGTTGCCTCTTTTCAAACCCCTCATTAACTAAACCATATTTCTAAATCATAACAAAAAAAGCACCTAGTATTACGGTGGCCCAGAAGTGCAAACAACTTTACAAAAGCAAAACACATTTCAAAAATCCAAAACACAGTTCCCAATAGAAAAACACGTTTCAAAAATCCAAAACAAATTTCCCAATAGAAAAACACGTTTCAAAAATCCAAAACAAATTTCCCAAAAGCAAAACACATTTCAAAAATCCGAAACACATTTCCCAAAAGAAAAACACATTTCAAAAATCGAAAGTTTGACGGAAAGGGAGGGTTCTAGACCCCGGAAGTGAACTACCTGTCAATTAAACAGTCATTCATGGATATTAGTTCATGTGCATGCTGTCTGATATGTTTTGTCCTTTTTGTGGAACTCATTTTAGCAACTTGGCCCAATTTTGCTCAAATTGTGGCAATTGTTTAGATCTTTTAAAAGGGATTGAAAAAAACGAAAATGAAGTAATTAGTATTGTTGAAGGCTACTTCAAAGACGGACACACGTATGACAGTATCTGTGATATGATGTCCTCCTTGCACGGTGTAAACATTAGCTTGCGATGTCTTAAAGCTAAACTAAAAGAGGTCCGATTGTTCCGTAGACTGGATTATTCCACTCCAGACGCTGTTAGTGATGCCATCAGGTTGGAGCTCCGTGGACCAGGACAACTCTTTGGATACAGGACAATGTGGCAAGTACTCAAAAAGAAGTACAATTTGCGAGTGAAGAGACGTGATGTTATGATTTTGCTCCGTGAGCTCAACCCTGAAGGATGTGCGAGGAGAGCGCGGAGAAGGTTCATACGCAGAACCTACTATTCGATGGGGCCTAATTATATGTGGC
>VRLP01007047.1:0-24298 GCA_009660295.1 Lophius piscatorius | reverse complement strand
TGAGTTGAGGGTCAAATCTTACACCGAGGTTGGTGACTGATGAAGACTGATGAAGACTGATGAAGAGAGGGGAATGTCGTGACCAGAGAAGGTAATACTGGTTCTGGAGGAAGACTGGGTCTGATGTGGGGTGCCAATTAAAATAGCTTTGGTTTTGGAGCTGTTCAACTGGAGAAAGTTGTTTTTCATCCACACCTTCATCTCCTCCAGACAAGCGTGGAGAGTTGACAGGGGAGATGATGATGACGATGAGGATGGAGAGGCTGCGGAGGAACATGTGTCAGTTTTTATGTAGATTTGCGTGTCATCAGCGTAACAATGGAATGAGAGTCCATATCGACTGATGACACGGCCAAGGGGGAGGGGCATGTATAGTATGAAGAGAATGGGGCCAAGGACTGATCCCTGTGAACTCGAAGGATTTCAAAGATTTCGGCCAAAATTTCCCATTATTTTGTCAGGAATTTGGCTCATATGAATCTCCACAAAATATACCATGTATATATATTTTATTTCACTGTAATAGTTCATATTTTACCTACTAGGGGGAACTTTCTGTGGAAAACACAGTTTCTGGTCCTTAACTTCCCGACCATCAGTCCAGTTGTGTCTAAATTAACCTCCTATGAATCAACCAAAGGATCTTCTGTCTTGTTTTATTCCTATGGGATCTGATCCTAGAACAGACTGATGACATCATAGAAACAGTTAGGTTGAGTCACTATGGGATCTGATCCTAGAACAGACTGATGACATCATAGAAACAGTTAGGGTGGGTCACTATGGGATCTGATCCTAGAACAGACTGATGACATCATAGAAACAGTTAGGTTGAGTCACTATGGGATCTGATCCTAGAACAGACGGATGATTATTAATGAGTCACATTTAAAGTGAGAAGTTCAATCAGGGGTTTTAGTGGTACAACGCAGTGGATTGGGGGTCTTTGGGGGCCGACAGCGTGAGACTGGTTCTGTGTGAGTGAACAAACGTTGAGTCGTTCCTATAATGGCGTTTCTTTCTTGAAAAGATTACTTTCACTGTCAGACCTTCATCATTCTGCCGGCGAACGGCTGATGTGTATTTCTCATCTTGTTTCTTGATTGGACACAGAACAACTTGATTCCGGCCGTGACGTTCCGACTGAACCCGTCTCTGCTCCCGTGGACGCGGCGTTCCAGACCATAATAAAACGGTTATTGTTACTGCATGAATGGAGAAAAAAAATATCCCATCTGTTGCGAGGTGGACGTGTTTGTGCGCCGAGACGTAGGCAGGAAAACAGCTGCGAGCCGCCATTCCAGTTAACTTGATCCAACCTTGAAATCCTTATCAGACCCGGTGTTTGTCTCCACCAGAACCTCACGGCCTGCAAACCCGGCCCCAGGCGATAAGGTCACGGGTATTATTAGCATGGCGCTGACATTTGGTTGCCATGACAAATAACAGAATCTGCCGTTGGCCAGATGGCCGAGCAGTGAGGAAGATGAAACATCTCTGAGGTTCTGTCCGGACCCAGAAACACATTAATCTTTGTTCTGAACAGAGCGGCTCTTTACGGACTACCAGAGAAGATCTTGTCCCGACATCAATCATAAAGGAGACGACCTTTCTTCTCTTGATGCCCCACCATCAGGGGGGGAGAGGTGGTGGAAGAATCAGTGGAGGTTGTTGAAGGAGACACTTTCAGCTCACCGCGGGACAGAACCAGAACCCAACTGGTGCTGGACAAAGACCAGTATGTCAGAGCAGAGACGCTTCAGCTGGTTCCTCCACACAGAACATCAGATCGACATGTTTGTTCTCTACGTATCCCGTCATGATTGGGAATTATTTTATATCTGATTTAGGAAAGATTCAACAAAACAGTTTCAGCAAAAATGTGAAAGTTTACGTGAAATCAATCTATAACAACAACAACAAGTTCTTCACTCCAGGTTCACACAGAGAAACAGTCCAGGTTCATACAGTGAAACAGTCCAGGTTCACACAGAGAAACAGTCCAGGTTCACACAGTGAAACAGTCCAGGTTCACACAGTGAAACAGTCCAGGTTCACACAGTGAAACAGTCCAGGTTCACACAGAGAAACGGTCCAGGTTCACATTAAAGTCTCTTGATAAATGTCCAGGTTTATTTTGTAACATGAAGCGGATCAGCAGAGCCAGAACTTTGCAGTCTGAATGTTTCAATAATCAAACCCGGTTCTTTTAGTGGGTCGTCCTTTGTTTCCAATAATTTATTCAAATGATTCCATTAATGTTCTCCCACACTGAACGGAGTGAACGTTCTCGGAGCTGATGCTCCGGATCAGAACCAGCTGTTCAATCACAGGAAACCACTTCAACAAAAACTCCAAACCGGGAGATTCTGGCCTCAGGTGAGTTTGTCCAATATGAAAGCGGGCCGGAGGAGAAACATTAAGGAAGTGTCAGTGAAAGGGGAAGAGCCCTCCTGTCCAGAACTACATTTCCTTATCAGCGTTGTCTCTCACAAGAATGTTGTTTTCGGGTTTGGGGATGGGAGGAATCCACAGCTTCTTAAAAACGCTGGTGAACCATCTGACCTTCACTGATAAACTGACAGAAACAAAGAACACTTTCAACGGTTAGACAGATTAATCAGGGAGTCAGCATCTGACGCTTTGTGGTCTGGAGTCCTGGACCAACAGTTAACCAAACCCAAACGATTGTGTTTCTAAGAAACTCTGAAAGTACCAACAGTTCAAAGACCACCAGAATCTCCACAAGTACCAGAAACTACATTTAAATCAATCAAGAAAAGTCGGACTTTCACTGTGTGAACCTGGACTGTTTCACCGCGTGAACCTGGACTCGATACACAGCAAGAGATGTTCCGGGAAACTAGGAGAGTAGAAATAAAGTGTGTAGAATTACAGTAACTTTGTTTTTCCCCCTGATGTATAAAAAATCGATGTTTGCTTTTAAGATTCTTAATGGATTTTTTTTGAGAATCAGTCAGATTTCACATCAATCATTAAACGCAGATAAACCCGTGAGGAGCGCGTGATAAGGACACACGCGCTGACCCGCTGTGATGGACTCTGAGGTCACGACGGATCCGGTTGGAGGGGCTCTTCTGACTGGACCATCTCAGACAGAGAGGAAGTGAAAACGAGCTGCGAAGAAATAAGAACTTTCTTACGCTCTTAAGTTCTGCTCCCCCTCCTTCAGGGAGAGCAGAACTTTACTCGTGACTTCAATGTTTGTTACACAAGGAGAGTCTGCCGAGTCCAGCGTGACTTCACCAGATAGATAGTGAGAAGACTCAAGGCCACAGCAGAAAACTAAGAACCCACCAGAACCTGCTGCCATGAACATTTACCAAAAGTAATAAAGATTCAGGATTCACTCAGCGAGTGAAAATAAGTTTGACTAGATGTGTCACAGCTCACCTGCCTATAAAACGCTGAACTTACTGATTGCATCACGGCAGAGCCCGGAACCAGACTGGACCTGGAGACGCTCTGGTTGTGTAACCAGGTGAGGAAGAAGAACCACGTCTGGAAGTAACAGAAGTTAAAGTTTCTTTTGTCTCCCAATAACGAAAGAATCTTGTTTTCTTTGTCAGGAAGAGTTAGGGTTTATTGAACACCCCAGTTTTTCTTGGGCTAGAAATGATCCCACTTCTCCAGCAGAAGTAAAAACCCACAGACGCTGAGGGTGAACGGTGCTGACAACCATTAAATGATTGTCGCTAATCCAAATGAAATGTTAAAATGTTAAAATGTCTTTGATTCGAACGATACTGTCGCCTCCTCCTCTCACGTCACATCCACCTGTAGAAGCTGCAGTTTTATCATTAAAGGAGTGGATTCCTCCCGACGCACACAGAGCCCTGAATCATCCAGTCCAACACTTCACACGCTTTTATTCTTTTCATCTTTTTATTTCGTTTCAAAGAGTAGAAAAAAGGTCTAACCGCACACATACGTGCGCAAACGCCACAACGTAGAACGTTTACAGCCCATCCCTCCGACCTCCAGCCTCCGACCAGGTCTTACCTGGGAATAAAGGTGATGACACAAGTATTCAGTCCTTCTTGTTTTAAGTCCTACAAAGTGAAACATGGATCATGTGTGGCTGCTGAAGTTTCTCAGGGAGGATCTGGGTTCTGACAAAAACTGCGCCGTGAACACCGATGGTTCTGTAACCTTTAATATTAAAGGGCCGGTGTGTAAAATGTAGGTGCATCTCTTTGAATGGATGTAATAGAATCTTCATAAGTTTGTAAAATCAGATGAAAATAAGAACTGCTCTTTTATCGCTTATAAAGATTCCTTCACCGCTAAAGAGGGAAGTCATGTTTGCTTTGTACAGCAGCCTAGAAAAGACAAACTTCACGTTTTTAAGATGAAACCCGAGACGATGAAGAAGTCGTTTTCAACTGGGAAGGTGGCTAATGACCTTTACCCCCATCGCCCCAGCTGGGACCTCGCCGCTGACGACGGCTGTCCTCTCAGGACTGTCAAGACAAACTTAGACAAATGGAGATCATACGAATTATTGTGCACAGGAAAAACAATGGAGCGTGAAACCTCTCGGTCGAAGGAGAGGAACATGAGGACCGGACTCGTGAAAGGATGAGACAAATTTACTGTTCGGTAAGAATACGTTGGGAGCGGTCACCAAAATCACCCAGATGTCATTCTGAAACTTATAAAAGCAGGATGCCTGAAGCTGCTGACGCAGGAGGAAGATTCAAATTAAGGAAGGAGGTCATGATGTTCACTTGGAAACAGAATCGGACTTAAAGAAACGATGGGAGGAACCGAGTCCTGTGAAGTAAAAGGTCAAATATTAACCAAGCATGATGGCACTAAAACTGATGAGCCGAGTGCAAAAGAGCCTCGCCATGAAAATAAGCGGCTGATGATGTGTCCAAAGAGAGGCCTTCCCACAATGCAACAGCATGATGAAAATATGGGGAGTGAAACCACAGAACTGAAGGCAAATACAGAGAGAACCTGCAGGAGAACCGGCAGTAGAACCGGCAGTAGAACCGGCAGTAGAACCGGCAGGAGAACCTGCAGGAGAACCTGCAGGAGAACCGGCAGGAGAACTGCGAATTTGGAAACTCTTTTTTTACGAGAAAGACGGGGACAGCTTGGAAATTATACCCATCAGCCATAACATTATAACGACCCCTCTAATATTAAAAAACATCTTTCTTTTGCCCCCAAAACATCTCTGTGATGTCACTGTGTTCTGACCACTTTCTATCAGATCCAGTATTAATGATCGGAGAACTATAACTAGGCTTCCCATCCCAATTTGTCCTTTTTGAAGTCTCTCAGATCTTCATGCCGGTCCATTTTTCCCTACTTCACCAACTTCAGGACGAGATGTTCACTTCCTGCATTATGTATCCCACCTACTGACAGGTTGCCATGGTAACTAGATGATCAATGTTATTCTGACCTGTCAGTGGTTATAATGTTTTGGCCAATGTTTGTATAATGATATTGTTGGAAGAAAGGCTGAGTCAGAATCCAGACCACTTGTAAAAGAACTCAAGAACTGTGCGTGTGTGTGTGTGTGTGTGTGTGTGTGTGTGTGTGTGTGTGTAGTGTTGGTGGTGTGTGTGGGGGAGACGGGGGACTGTAGAGTTCTGTTTCCACTTTGTTGATAATGGCTTCCTTCTTTCAAGAAGAATCTGCAGTACCAACATCCACTGATGAGTCCGTGGATCCGTGTGAGGGTCTCTGTCCCCCTCATGAGTCCAGGAGGGCTGAGAACCAGCTGTGGTCCATCTTCCTCACCCTCCTCAGTTCCCTCAGCTCAGCTTTTGTCAGAGCGGGGGCTGCAGACTCTGCCGCCTGCCCCCCGTCCAGCGTGGGTTCGTGTCTCGTGGTGCTGGATTCCATTTCCTCCTCCGAATCCTCTTCCTCTTCTTCTTCTTCTTCTTTCTGGCTCCCTGGTTCCTCCTCTGTGTGTTTGTTTTCTTCCCTGAGACCATGAAAACACATCAACGTTAACGTGACTCTGCAGTTTTCACCTCAATATTCACAAGTGCAGCATCAGCAGCAGGTTATTTTTTACACAACCACCATGACCGGACCAAATCGGACTTTTTGCCAGCTCATCTTTCTAGAACAAATGTTTGGCTGTTGATGCAGGCCCAGTGTTGGGTTCCTGGAGCTTTACAGGAGATCTAGCAGACTTAACGGGCCGCTGACCTGGTTTCTGTGACGGAGATGAGCAGAGACTCTACAAACATGGAGCAGAGGACGGAGGTGGAGGGCAACACGTGGGCCGGGGTCTGCAGGAGCTGTCAGGAGAAAAAGAAGACGGGTCAGAATCCCACCACAGCCTCACTCATCCAGTAGAACGTCTCTGCTGCGGGGCAAACATTATCCAGCGGCGTCTTCTACAACAGGAAGCAGACGGACCCGCGGTGCAGGAGTACCGACCTCTCTGACGGCAGCGGAGCCTCGGGGCAGAGCCGTCCTCCTCTCGTCCAACGCGCCGCCCGCTGCGTCTCCGCCTTCCCGCTGCGGGCGGTGTTTCCCCAGCAGCAGGTAGAAGGGCGTCATGGCGACGCCGTCACTGATAGCCAGCTGGACGGGAAGGAGAAAAGTAACGGTGTGTTTACCAGAACAGTTTGGAGCGGCGGTTCTGGGGCCGTCCGCTTTATTAAGCATTAGCTTCATAAGTGTGATTCTCTTTTTTTTGAACACAGAATTATAGTAAAGGTCCAATCAAATTTCAATGAATACAAATAAAGAGGAGAAGAAGAACATTCATTTATTTGTATGCCCAACTCACTAATAACAGTCAACGTAAACAGGATGAGAAAACAAAAACAGAACAAGCCCGTTATAGAAGGACCAGTCAACATGGGTGCTTTGGTAGAGGAACACTGACAGACTCACTTCATCTCTGTTGTTCCAACCATGGCCGTGTTACCAGGTCTTTTGTTTGACTGTTCTTTCCTTTAATCTTTAATCTTTATGATGCAGTTTATCTCACTCTGTGCTGCTGTGACAGCCTCACTTCACCTCACAGTCTCATTCTACTGATTCTACTTCTCCTCGTACTTCCTACCAGTCATCCACTGCAGCACAGCAGCTGAAACGTTCATGCGGCTACTGATAGAAGGTAGAAGGTGTCAGAACAGGACGTGACGTCACAGAGGGGCTTCACGCACGGGAATATTTCTGCCACCAGTCTGTTTACCTGTTTGCTGGACGCCATCAGTCTGTCCTCCTCTGCCTTGGTGGTGAACGTCACCAGGTCCTGCAGAGAAGAACGCAGATCAACCTGAGCTCACGTGATCTACGTGCACACACACACACACGGCTGTGATGTACGTGCACACACACACACGGCTGTGATGTACGTGCACACACACACACGGCTGTGATGTACGTGCACACACACACACGGCTGTGATGTACGTGCACACACACGGCTGTGATGTACGTGCACACACACACGGCTGTGATGTACGTGCACACACACACGGCTGTGATGTACGTGCACACACACACGGCTGTGATGTACGTGCACACACACACGGCTGTGATGTACGTGCACACACACACGGCTGTGATGTACGTGCACACACACACGGCTGTGATGTACGTGCACACACACACACGGCTGTGATGTACGTGCACCTAGCTTTAAAAATAATCAAATCTCTTGGTGCATTATAAAATATCAGAAAAACGCGGTAGAGGTCTGACAGTGGCCCTTCGGGTGAGAAGAAGGTTAAAAACAAACATCGTTTTTCCATTGAAATGTTTCTAATGTTTTATTATTGTAGTAATGTGACACTCAGACCAGCAGGGGGCAGTGATCCCGCCACAGGCAGGTTTGATCCCACCTTTAGCAAAAGAAGAAGAAGCTCTATCACCAGCACTAGTCTGCTCTCTGCTGCAGTAATGTTCAAATACTCCCATGTGACCATTTAACTGTACATTTGATAGAAGCGCCTCGCTGCTCTTCAGCATGTTTTCCCCGTTTACCATGTGGTGGGTCAGAAAGTATAGCTGGGAGCGGTTGAGCCACTGGCTGCTCTCCTCACAGTTCTCCAGCTTATCTTCCCTCGGGGCGAAGACGGCACGAGTAACATTCCCAGAGCACACGGCCTTATGGGAAAACAGCGGCCGAGGTTCGCTGGGCTTAAACACAAACACTGAAAATAGAGAAGAGAGAAAACCAGAAACAATCAGTGATAAATACTCGTCTTTGAAGGACAGCTATGCTAGCAGCTCGTTACTTCAGTGACATGAGTTGTGGAAGAAAAGCGATGACAGCATTGGTGCTGGTAACTGGTTTGACTACTTTACCTGGAGAATTTAGTCATTAAACCAGCAGAAATTCTCTCGTAGAGTTGAAGCCACGAAATAAAGACTGAATGAAAATGAATTTCATTTCCTTATAAAAACTGATGTTAGTTGGACTCACTAACCAAGGCAGGTTGGTGCCGTGCTGTGTGCGACACACCCATGAAACCAGTTCAGAGGCTGTTTAGACTTAAGAGTATGATTGGGTGTGACGAGAGCTTACAGTCGGTGCTTCCAGCCTGACAGGAGAAGGCAGCCATGTTCTCAGAGAGAGGATCAGCCAACAGCAGGCTGACGTCCATTGCGGTGCTCCACTCCACTGCCAGCCGGCGGGAGACGGCACAAAGACAAAGAGGACAGGGGGACGTTTAGGGAGGGACGTGAACGGGACATAAATGCACTGAAACAAAGTTTGAGCTGCAGTGAATGGATGAGTTCTGGATGCACAGCCTCACGTGAGCAGGTGAGGAGGTTCCAGCAGCAGAGCAGGTTGTCGTCTGTGGTTCCCACCAGAAACTTGGAGCAGCCTAGTCGCCCAAAGGAAAGATCCCTGAGGGGAAAAAGGGGTTTTCTGTTATAAAGTGCAACCCCCCACCCTTTACAAACCAGCGCCCCACAGCACACATATTTCACAGGATTAACTGCGGAGGACTTTTCTCCTTTTGGGGCTTCAAATGTAAAGATTTGAACACCCACCACCAAGACTTCACTGTGACCCTGTGTTTCTCACAGGACCCCCCCCCCACACACACACACACACCAGCCAAATGTTATAAAAGTCCCCCTAGTGGCAGAAAAACGCAACTGGCCTCCTTAAATCCTAAAAGAGTTCTAAAGTTAAAAAACATTTATCGTGTGAACACGAAGGGACTGCGGCGGAGACGCGGATGTTGGTTCCATAATTACCCTGACTTTTGGACAATATGAATATCCTACAACAGACAAACTCTGAGGAAGACCTTTCATTTGCACAGAGTACTTATACTTGGATACTTAAATACATCTACTGAAGTAAAGTTTTGGGTGCAAGGCCTTAACCAGTAACGGAGAACTTTCAGAACTTTTACCTCGACTAAAGGATCTGAATCCGTGGCCCAGAACAGAACATACACGTACGTAAAGCGTGTGGAGTTGGTGAGGTCAGGGGTCGAGCACTTGACCCAGCTCTCCACATCATAGGTGGTGGTTATGTACGGGGCACCAGGCAGCTGTCAAAACAGCAGACCATTAAGGAGCTGAAGTCTTATAACAGATTCCCTCACAGCTCCGTGCTCACAAAAGAACCGTCTGTGCTGACGGGGACTGAGATGTGGAAGCAGGAGCTGGTTGGTTCTGTGGCATTAGTTCAACCTTCAGTAGAACTTCCATCATCTGAAGACAAACCACAGGTCAGCTTTTTGTTTTCTTTGCTAATAAATGCTGAGTGAGCGGTAGAGAAACCAGAAACAACGGTGGTTTCATGTCCTCGCTGACCCCAGGGCTTTTTCTTCAACAGAGGGAACATTTCTGAGAGGCCAGCAACGTTGCGAAACTGCAGGCCAACGGGCGGAAAAAGAAAAAAACAAAACGTTGCTGGACATCTGCCAGCGAGGCGACAAGATTAAGACGATCCGGAGAGCAAACAGCCAGACACTGGACTGGTTGCTTAGCGAAGCTGTGCACCATCATTAACTGAAGGAAGCGTCCTAAACGGGGAGTGTTTGTGAAGGTGAGCCGGAGATGAACAAAATAAATACTTGACGAAACAGCAGCTTCGTACTCGTTCAGATGGAATGCAGTAGCTGGAAACCAAAGTTTGGATTTAAACTAAACAAACGTTGTTGTTCTCTCTTCCAGTCAGTGGAATCTGTGCCACAAAGTGTTCCTGCTTTATATCCTCACAATGTGGCAGCACACTTAATCCAGTTTGGTCTCTATCGCTGTATGGGCTTCATGTGATCCAGACATGTTGTTTTACTTTGTTTTAATAAAAGGTAGCCAGAAAACTTCCATGGAACACTTTAAAAACATTTTGCATAATATACAAAGAATCCAACCGATGTCCTTGTGCGTGTTATAGAATCTAATGACTGAAGGTAGAACATCATCCCTACCCTTCCTCTGAAGTGACCAAACTACACACCGAGTCAAACAATGGGCTCCCCCAGGAGAGACCAGGTAACAACAGGTAAAAATAAGAGCGATGAACTGTCATCCAGTCCTCGGGGGCGGGGCTTTAGTGTTTAGCCACCTACAGATAATATGGCTTACAAAACATTCAATCCTGAGTTCAAACATGCTCAATCATAAGAAGCACTGATGAGTGCGTTGATTCTGACCTGATGGCCTTTGGAGGCTGGGACAGAGTAGTCAGGAGCTCCCAGGAGGCGGGGCTCCACACCGTCACCACCTCCTGGAAGCTGACGGCCAACAGAGAGCCGTCGGCTGAGAAACAGCAGCAGTGGGGCGCCAGGCCGTGATAGGCGCCGACGAACTCACACGACCAGGAAGGACCTTCATCTGCCGACACATTCAAGTGGAAGGAGAGAGGGGGACAGACACAGAGAGCGCAGGATTAGTGAGAAGTACTGCCTCGGTTGGCTCAGACGGTACCGTTCGACCCAGTGTGCAGCCACAATGGTGTCTGGATTCTAACGGAGGTCTCTCCACCTAGAAATGTGTAAAATCACCATTGTGCTAAAACCCTCTGGAAGAAACGCCGCCAGCTTTGATGCTGATCGCAGGATTAGGGTTGGGTCCTGAAAACAACCATTACGCCGCTACTACGGAGCTCTGATTAAATAAACCCACCAGATTTTGATACCTGAGAGCTCCTGTGGGACAGACAGACCAGGAAGTCCCTGAATGTGTGTGTGTGTGTGTGTGTGTGTGTGTGTACATATACACACACTTATATCGCTTTATTCCTCTTCTTACTGAAGTAAGCGATTCAAATAAAGGTTTGAATCAAAGAGACTTTATGGAAGCTTTCAGATTCAGTTCTAGGACACGTTGCTGGGACTGCTGAGGTTCTGCTGAGGTTCTGCTGACTGTGGGAGTGGGCTGTTGATTAACGGTGACCACTAACGGTGAAGTCTCAGATAAGCACTCAGAAGTGTTTTTTTCTGTGGATGGTGGCGTCAGCATCCACTCGTAGTGAACACGATGTTTTTGAAGAATAAATGTGGGATTATGTTGAGTACGCTACATTTTACCACACAGCTCAACCAGAGTTCTGGATGAGTGAATCACCAGAACCGGAGCTGCAGGGCTTTACCTTCTGTGTGGGCTGCAGCGGCCAGCTGCCAGGCTTTGAAGCATCCGTCTTTGCTGGTGGAGACCAGCATGGTGGTCTGGCAGTCGGTGGCGTGGCAGAAGCACAGGGCTGTAATCTGGGCCTCATGGGGGGCCGAGACGGTGGTGTTCAGCACAAAACTGAGGGAGATACAGCGAGCATGTTACCGGGCTGTGACCGGGGCCTGATATCGGTCATGTCTGATAATCTGCTGGCGTTCAGACGTCCCTACCTCTGTGTTTGTTGATCAAATGCCCAAAGCTTCAAGTTGAGCTCCAGCTCCGCGTCTTTCTGTTTCCTCTCCTCCACTGTGGCCAGCCAGTTCCCAGAAGCATCAAACGCCGCCTTGACCACCTCAAACTGCTGCAGACCCGACTCATGGATGTACTCCTGCTGCACGATGTCCAGCTGCAGAGAAGACAGCAGACTTCAGAATGTAGCACCAATGAATGCTGGCAGCGAGATGGCGTTTAAAGGCGCGGTGCGTGATTATGCGTGTCATCTAACAGATTCCAGAAACATTTAGTTATTCTAAGAGTTAAAGGACATAGCGCCAGGAGGTCACATGTTTTTTGCCGTTCCCCTCCTAATCTTTGTCCGGGACCATAAAGTATCTATCTCTATATCTAATCTATATCCATCTATCTCTACCGCCTCAATATAAAAAAGAAAAAAGCCATAAACCCATAAAAACTTAGAGTAAATTTAATGCACTTTTTATATCTAAATGATAGTCCAGACTTTTACAGACTGCACCTTTAACTGAGATCAGAACAGATCTGTGTTGAACTTGTCTGACGTCGGTTTGTAACGGAAACAAAGTTGAGTCCAGGTAAATGAGTGACACGCTCCGTCAAAGACAGCTTCTAGAAGAGAGCGAGGTCGTGGCGCCGGACTCACGTTGTACAGCAGTTTGTCTCTGTGGAGGGAGTAGAACTGCAGGTGACCCGGTTTCCCATTCAGCACCAGAGATTGGCTGCGTGGGTCCACCATCAGGTCGGCCCGGACACTTTCCCCTGCAGCGGGACAAAAGTAGATTTTTGATTATTTACAGTCACCTGGTAGATCTGGACCTTATTATCATTATAATATATATTTATACAGATGTGTTTAACGTATATAGTGATGTAAAGATGGTGGTGAATTCTAAAACAATAATTAAGTACGTATGAAGACTTTTCCACGGATAGAGATATTATGAAGATATAATGAAGACATATAATAGGATATAAAGGAGACTCTTCTCCTGGAACTGTGAACAGTCAGTCATTCATTCATTCATTTATTCACAGCTCTTCATGTTTATGACGCAGGAATCACGCCGTCCACCTCTCGACGTGCCGCTGCCACCTGTTGCGTGTTCTCACCTTTGACCAGGCCCTGAATGACAGCAGACACTTTGACGCAGCTGTGGATGATCGTGATCTCTGAAAACAGGAGAAAGAATTCAGGTTTTTACCACGTTTACTCCAAAAGAACCCTCATCTAAATGAGCCCCGTCTGCGTTTAGCCGCCCGATAAGAAACAAACAACTTAATCTGTGGAATCACTGGCATCTGTCGTCAAACCTGATTCAACCCATTCATACAGCAACAAGTAATCCAGTATTCAGATCCTTCACCTGAGCAGAAGTACAAGACCTGATTTCAAATGCAGTAAAGTATTCTCAGCAAAATATAGGTATAGGATCAAAGTAAAGGTGTAAATATTATAGGATGTGTTTACATGATTGTTCCTGTAGCATTCATGGGAAGTCCTACCTAACCTCTGCACATGTTTACTGAGGTAATCTAACTACTTTACCTGCTGTTAAGATAGATAGTTACTTTATTTCTTTAATAAACTAAGGATGAAGATAGATATATATATATATATATATCTATACAAACACACACTACTACAAAGTCCTCACACCTGCATGAGGAATAACTTTATTGTTGAACACGTTTCAGCTCAGCGACACTGACGGCTGCATTTAACCAGAGGAAGAATGAAGTGGTATAAAGATTCAAATATATCTAGAAGGCTGCCTTCTAGATATATTTGGAGTGGGTTTGGTATGAGGTCACATGGCTTCAGCCCAATCATTGTTCCCAACAAGGGAACTAACTGGCACCAAAGTTGGTCCATTAAACGAAGGGAGACCGAGGACTCATTCAGACCAAACGAGGTGCTGTGGCGATCAGTGCAGAGTTGTAGCGGTTTTGGTCTGTGAACTCGGCGCGGGCGGCGAGATTCTGGCTCCTGGCTGGAGGGCAGCAACTCTTCCAGAGAGGCTTTCTTCATGGGGGTCGTGTCGGGGTGGTGGACTCTCAGTGCAATGTTATTTCTGATCCTACGCAGCATAATAGAATCTCTGGCTGGTCTGAATGCAGCCTGAGGTCAGAGGTCAGGTTTGCAAGATGAAGCATCAGGCTTCTGACCACAAACCCGATGACTCTGAAGGTTTGGACACATCGGAGGGATCACGGGTCAGGTCATCAGTCTAAGATCAGACGGCACGGGCCGGGGATGGAACCACCCACCTTCTGAATAGTGGGTTGATGTAGTTGTTGCCTTCCAGGCATTTTTCATCTCAATGTCTTTGATTCCACCTTATTATTTTGTTTTAAACGTGTTTTATGAGCCGGAACTCACTGAACTTAACAACGAAGAAGTAAAACACACATGAGTGTTTCTTGTCCCTCCTCCACTCTGTGCCTGAAACCTGTTATCTTATTTCAACCCTCACCTGAAGTTTACACCTAAAGTAAACTTCCAATCGCTCCACAACTATCAGGTGTGTTTTCGTCACCTTGGTGCCTCTGCACAGGTAAGTGTCAGTAACACCCCAGGACCAGGACCTAGGACTCTCCACTGGACTCTCCACATAACAGTAGGATTCCCTGCTCCCCCAGAACAGAGGGAGCGCAGGGAATCCTACTGTTACACTCGTGACTATGTTCACGGTTGTGATCACTCCTGCAGCGGGTTGTTTGACCCGTGTGTGTTTCAGGTGTCGGCTCCTTACTGTTGTCGCCGTGTGAGGTACAGAACAGCGCTCCATCAGGTGAGACGGTGATGTGCGTGATGGCAGCTCCCAGACGGGGCAGGAAGTCCCGCTGGTTCTCTTGGTTGTATCGCCACTGGACTAGAACCGACTCTATGCCTCCACTCAACAGGTTGGTGCCTGGGAAACCAAAGCAGAGGTGGATGCAGGAAGTCATGAGGCAGTTTGTTCCCTCAGTAATAAATGAATCGATGTGGATAGTGGTGATCCAAGGACAAAGGTTCCGGTATGAGAAGAAACACAGAAAGAAAAGCTTCTACCTTCTGGGGTGAAGCACAGGGAGCTGACAGCATTATGGTGCCAGTGCAGGGTGGAGTAAGTGTACTCCTTCTTGTGGTCGAAGTTTCTCCTGAGAGAACAAACGGAAACTTTAGCTGATCATGAACTACTATCATAAACTGCTTTTGGGGTGGGGGGGTGGGGGGTGGGGGGGGCTGGTCCTTCACTCACCACAGGCGGATCTTGCCATCTTCATGTCCGGTGGCGATGCAGTCGTCTTTTGGGTGACAGGAAACACAGGTGAAGGTGTTCTTGCCTCCCTTCTTGTTGTCTTCTTTGAGGAAAAACCTTTGAAAAAGCAGAAACTGACTGTTATTGAATATCCTCAGGACTTTGTGGGAAAAAGAGGGTGTGTGAAATGCATGCGCTTCATTATTCATGATCTTTACCTCAAGAATCCTTTACTCTAGCACTTTCAGATTTGATCCGAATGTAAAGTGCGTTCCAAATTAAATGTATGAATGTTATTATTAATGGAGAAAGGAATACGGCGGCTCACCGGTACGCCTTCTGCTTCCTGAAGAAATACACCTCAAGCTGCAACGCTTTAACTGAAACAATATATTCACCCTGTGAGGAAGAGAACAACAGTTTAGTCACTCAGATGAACTTTGAAGTCATGCTCTAGCAAAGAACCGAGAATGTGAAATGAGAAAAGTTCATTTCAAGAAGAGTTTATCTTAAAAACTTCACAGTCGACATCTACCTCCTCCTGGAAGTCACGCATGTTCAGCTCAGAGGCTGCAGCCAAGACTTCAGGATGTAAATGATATTGATTTTGCTCACGTCACACCCAAAGCCTCGTGGAGACTCGGGTTACTGTATATGAGCAGAGTCCTTTCACACCAGTCGGTTTGTCAAAAGTCTCCATCTTCTTCAGCTGCTCAGTAGAAAGCAGGAGCCCTGATTGGCCGTGAAGCTCCAGAAATATTTGGTGGGTTCAGAGACAAAATTTCACTGGGATGGAGTTTTTCCTTTTCTTGAATTGTTCCTTTAATTTTTATATTTTAATCCTCCACCTCATTTATAAACCAAAGTAAAAATCCACCATGCTGTGAAGTTAATGGGATGATTCTGTGGTTCTACTGGACTTATTAGAAGACCATGTTTCACCCTAATGGCCAAGAGAACATCAGACCAACGTCCCTCTGATGCGTCAGGAGCGACTGGTGGTCAGTTGTGATACCAAGTGTTTGATTGACGGGGTACGTACCCCTCTGCCAAAGACAACGGCTTCTGGGTTGGAGCTGACGTCGTCCAGCACAGCAGAAAGCTCTCGGGTCTCCACCAGCTGATCTCCAGTCTGTGGCAGAGTCAGTGCAACCAGCTGGAACAACTCTATATACACACACACACACACACACACACACACACAGAATCAAACATGAGCCTGTAACACATCCGTACCCAGTGACCTCTAGCCTAGTTTCTACTTCACACTGTAGGAAAAAAAAGCCCCCATGAGAATAATTTAACATTTCCTTCATCTGGCGGCCCCTAGTGGAAAAGAAGGAAAGACAGGAGCAGCGGGTGAGGACACATCCGTGCACACGACCTGGAGACAAGGACTCAGTTCTGACAATGATCATTTAACTAATAAAATCATTCTCCTAGACTTCTCCGCTAATGCTATTCAGTTAGTATCATTATACATTTTCAATGTTCATGTTAAGTTGGGGCTTAATATTTAGTTAAATTAAAGTTAATCAACACATTTTTGTCATTCCTTTTAAAAGGAGCAGTCTGTAGAATTGAGGGGCATCTAGTGGTGAAACTCCAGATTAAAACCTATAGTCACCCCGGCTGACCCCTCCAGTCAAAACCCTTAAACTATAGGTCAAGGCCTACGCGTGGAAGGTCATAAATATTATTTGATCCTTGTGTTTGCGTAAGATGCTGCGAGGCCCGCCAGTAGAGTCGAGTGTTACAGTGAATTTTCAGATTGTAAATCTCTTATTTTGACATTATATGGAGATAAAAGTAGGAAATGTCTCATGTAGTTACTGTTAAGACTATTTTTTATAAAACATTTTGCTCGGATTAACAAGTTAATAAATATTAAGTTGTGAATCTAGTCAATAAATATCACATAATAGACGTTTGTTTAATCCTGTTTGGGGCCTGATATTTGTTTTTCTTAGACTCATAACTTTTATCTGGGTCTCATCTCTCATACTGGATGTAGGCATTGATATTCAGACAACTGTTTCCTGTTACATATGACAGGTCATTGGTCAGATCTCATGTGGCAAACGTCTTTAGTAGCGACTCAAGGCCTCTGATCTCGGACCTACCTGTTCTTTTGTCACCAATCTTGGGAACGACCACAAAGACGATTCCGTCATGTTTTGCAGAGGCGTGGATGGAGTAAAGAGGTTGTCCTATGACGAAGGTCTGGAAGAGATCACACAGAAAAATAAACACACACTGATCTCCATCTGCTGCTCAAAAATGTTGTGATCGATGTGTACACAAGTTTAAAAAATACCACTAATTCAACTTTACTTCAGTGTAACTCTTGATTTTTGAAGCAATAATGAAATGTTTATGTGCAAAATAAAACTCTTTCCAAATGGAAAGGTGGGATATTTATGATTCTTTCTACAATCAGCTGCTAGAATCAGACGATTGATTGATTAGTCGACCAAAAGAAAAATTCCTTCCAAATAGTTTGTTAATTAATTATTTCAGACGTTTGAGAAAAAATGTCAGATATTCGAATCTTCCAGCTCTTTTAATACAACAATTTGCTTTATTTCACATTCATGAATGTAAATGGAGAATCTTATGGATTTTAGACGGTTGATGGATAATCTGAAAACATAACTATAAGCTTTTGTGAATTTTTACACCACCACCAATATGGAGAAGATCAAGCACTACTGTACAGAGAGAGAGATGAAGAGGGCACTGGGAGAGTGGGGAGCAGATTGACATTCATTGAACACTGACTGCAGAGAAAACAATAAAAGAAACAAGTTGTACCTTAATAAGGATGCCGTCTGTGAAGTCCCAAAGTCTGATAGTGCCATCTATGGAGCAAGAGTAGGCCTGCAACAAAACCGGAAGCCATTGCCACAGGACAAAGAAATGTCAAAATGAAATCCTTGTAAAAGCGACTACCTATATCCAATTCCATCATGTATGAAGCTGTGAAATATGTGATGAGTAATCTTCCAGTGAAATAAAACGTACACCAATTGAGAAACAGTGCTTACAATGGCGAAGGAAAGACATCAAGACATATTTGACTGCTTAATTTGAGAAACCTCTCCACCCAGCACTTAGAGTGGTTTGGAGATATTTCTGATTATGAAGCAGATCAAAATAAAAAGATCCTCAAAGACGGTTGAGATGTTAGAGTGTCGGAATCTTGAGCTGAGCAGCACCTGTTTGTGAATATAAAGACAAGTGGCCTCAGAGTCTCGCAGCCTCAAACCAAAAGCTGCGTCTTTGCAAGGAAGTAATCCAAGTCCGTTCGGAAAGCTTTTCCGATATTCAGTCGCTGAATGTAAACAATGTTTTGCAAAGCTTTCTGTTTGAGTTGTAGCTGGGTCTGCCCAGCGTCGTGACGTAATGCTCTGGCTTTAAATGTGGCGACTTCAAAACAGGACCGTTCTACATCGGAGGGTCATTGACTCATGGCAACTTTGAAAGAGTTTAACGTAGTTGGACGGTTAGATGGACGTAAAGTCACTTCCTGTCCATGCCCTCTTTGCCGTACTTTTCTTCTGGGCGCTCGTTGGCGGTCGGCACCAAGCTCATCGGATCATCATTCATTCATTCATCGTTTCCATCTGTGTTAACAAACAGTGTCGTTCTGTCGGTCCATACCTGCAGGTGGTTGGAGGGTTTGATCAGCACTCCTGTCACCAGGTCTGTGTGTCCACGCAGGTCGTGGACACTCTCTTCTGTGGCAGTGCTGAACACCTTCACACACTCGCCAGAGGCACACAGCAGGAACCTAAAACAACATAAACAATACATATGAATCAAGAACTGACCGTTTATGGCCCAGAGGACTGACATGTTTTGATTGTATCTTGTTTTATTTCTTGAATTTTCTCACAACGACTTGTTTTGAAAATTGCTGTAGAATGAGCAACAAAATCATTTAATTAACTAACTGTCAAAAATACTTAACAGCATGCACATCAACAGCAGTCGGTCATGCAGGCAGTTAAGCTTTGCGTTTGGTTTTCCCGTTAGAGACTTTAAAAAAGATTATCTGCCAATAGTTTATAGATTCCATAACTATTATTTTTCAACAAACAAATACTTCGCTCTTAGATTTGTTTCCAGATGTGTAGGACAGGGATAAGTCTCAAGTCTCACTGACTAAGTTACTCACGGTTCGTGAATTCCTTTTTTATGAAAATGATGGTACTTTGGCAATTAGCTATTAGCTAGCAGACTGTGATGCTAACGCTGGCGGCTAACCTTTAGTTCTCCGGTTAATAACACAGCAAACGTTTCCCGCCACACACTAAACGTTACCGGAGTGAAAATACAAACTCACCGTGAATCATTGGTGATGACAGGTTGTCTGAAGTTTATTTTACTGCCACCTCGGTGAACCACGCGGATATCCCCGTGTTCCACCATGTTTTCACTGTATTCAACTTTAACCTCTGACACGACTTCCTGCTTCTTCTTCTTCGTGGTTATTCGAGCCGGTTAACGGACGTTTTAACGCCGCCTGCTGGCCTGGAGTTTAAATAACACCGTCCTCTTCGTCCCGCTTTATGGCATTTAAACATTGAGAGAAATCTAATTCTATCAATTGTGTGTAGTTTGTTGGTTGAACATAATTAAAAGTTAGTCAAAAAAGACTCCTTTTATAACATATATTCACTTTTTTATATACACGTTTTTATATATTCACCGAAATGTCCCAGCTGTGGGAAGAATAAAAGGCTTGTCTTAACGTAACATTTTTATTCAGCCACCTTGTACCTTCTTTTTTACATTTTCTCTATAATGTATTGATAATGTTTTGTCTACAAGCTGCTTTAAATCAATCGCCCCCACTGGAATTCATAAGTTGTTTGATTCTGAACTAAATTGTATGCTTTTATTTGGATACAAATATTAAGTGATTCAATTTAAACACTAAAACTTTAAAGGAACATAATATTCATATAAACACATTAATAACTTCAATAACTCCACCCCCCCCCCCAATCGATTGATTGGTGGGTCGGGGGTATATGATTATATAATTATGTTGTTTTTTGTATTGGGATCACCAAAGTTACCCTGACCTCACCTGTCGGGGGTTATAATGTAATGGCCGAACCTCAGCAACAGCAGTTAAATGAGCGAATCCACAGGTGCGTTCCGGGGAGCTACCGGAATATTCATGACTCACAAACAACAAATAGGCGATGGATGACATGAACTGAAACCCAGGACACGCCCCCTTAACCCGTTGATTATAGGTACCGTCTCTTCCTCTTCTGCCTGTCAGTCACAACAAAAACGAAAGTTTGAGAGACACGAGCGCATGTGGTGGAGGAGACTGAAGGGAAACGACTCAGGTAAATAATGTCATATTAACATGAATAATAGGAAAAGATACGAGAAAGAACCGAACTTAAATGGGCTGAACCAGGACACGAACCTGTCTCCGGTTCCGACTCTCAGCAGCAACAGCAGCATGAGCCAGTGGAAGCAGATCCAGCAGCTGGACCTCAGGCTCCTGGAACATGTGGACTACCTCTATGATGATAACTTCCCCATGGACATCAGACAGTGTCTGGCCAGTTGGATCGAGTCCCAGGACTGGTGAGTCTGAGTCCTGATCCCAGAGGAGACGATTTAATACATCTTTATTATCATCCTTCTAATTATTCCACAATCTCACCCTCTCTGAGGGTGAGAAGATGTTTTTATTATAGATCTAGAAAAATGGATATATTTAAATAATATCATCCTTCTAATTATTCCACAATCTCTGAGGGTGAGAAGATGTTTTTATTATAGATCTAGAAAAATGGATATATTTAAACTCTTTTTTTTAATCTCTTGTAGTATTTCTGGGATAAATGAAGTGTTATAAACAAATAAAAAATGTTTCAAAAATTATCATGATGGAAGCAGATATTCCATCTTATAATCAATATAATAGTCATTATAATAATGATTATTATTATACAGACTTTATTATCATCATTCTAATTATGTCACAAACTCTGAGGTTGAGAAAATGTTTTTATTATAGATCTAGAAAATATATATATATATTTAAAAATGTTTTTTCTTTATCTCTGTAGTATTTTTGGGGGATTAATGAAGTGTTATAAACCAATAAAAATGTTTTACAATTGATCATGATGGAAGCAGATATTCCAGATATTCCATCTTATAATTAAGATAATAGTAATAATAATAATAATGATTATTATTATTATTATTAACAAACAGCTTTATTTTATTTCATTGATATTAAACCTGTTTTTTTTTATTTCGTCTGGGTTTCAGGGACACAGCAGTCAACGATCAGTCCATGGCGACGGTTCTGTTCACCAGCCTGCTGTCCCAGCTGGATCGGATTCGATTGCATGAGCACAACTTCCTGCAGAGACACAACATGAAGATCATCCAGCAGCAGCTACAGGTGGGTCACCTGTGTCTCATGGTCCTGTCCAAACCTCTCTGGTTCCTTCTCCTCATCATCTTCTTCTTTTTCTTTCGCTGTGGGAAAATCCAACGGCAACAAAAAAGAAACTTGAATAACGTCCATCCAGTTTCAACAGAGATTTTATTTTCCTCCAGAAAAGAAGAATAAAAAATGATTAGTTGAGTGTTACCTACTTACTTATTTATATCATAGAATATAAAAATACTTTTAATATTAGAAGGTATTAATAATTTAACTAGGATACAATGAAACCCTGACCCTTTACAATTTTAATGCATGATAATGCAATAATGATAATGCCAAGTGGTTATAATGTTGTGGCTCATAATGATCAGCCATAACATTATAACCACCGACGGGTATAAGTGGATAGCGCTGATTATTGTGGGCCGCTGTGGCCCAGGAGGTAGACTGGTGGGTTCTCAGTTGGAAGGTCTTTTGATTCCCGGTCTGCCCCTGCGGTGTCAAAAGGTCCTTGAGCAAGACCCCCGACCCCATTTTACCCCCGTGTGTTTCACAGCGTCTGCCCACTCAAATGTCAAAAATGAATGTAACAATATTATCCTGAGTAAAACCATGATGATGAATTATAGATATGGTTACCATGGTTACCGGACGGAGGGGGGGATATACGAGCCCTTAATCAGTGAACACACTATCTTTAAGTTGATGTGGCAACATTACAGGGGTCTTTAATGTCTCTTGTGTTAAATGAAAGCCAGCTCACACATTACAACAACAACCGACCACAAACAGGAGTAAGAGCTTCCTCTGACACGCCGTCACAGGAAGCAGCGGTGTGAGCCGTGCAGGTTTCTTCTGCTAAGCTACATGTCTTTTCCCGAATATAGATGCACTGGGGCTCGCGGGTGAACTCCGACCCTGACCAAACACGCCGCATCTGCTGGGCCGAAGCCCTCAGAGAGGCCAACTCTGGCGTGTAGAAACACGCCAGAAATGAAAACACGGCCGTTTCTCTCAGGTGACTCAGGAAGACAGCAGAAACCGGTTCACACAGCGACTCCCAGAATAAAACAACATTTTCACTTGACTTCCCTTAGCGCCTCGGTACACCATAGATCACATCTACACCTACTTCTCCTTCTCGTACACTCTTCAAATGTAAGAGCTGTAAATGATGGGGGCAGTCCTTCACCTCTCAACCCCTGCATGCTAGAAAGGAAAGAACAAAAGCAGCAAATATTGAAGTGGGTTCAGAAATGGCTTTTCAACATGACTTACTTTTACTGAATTCTGATAGAAAATGTAAGTTTTCCATTCGGTTTCGCACCGGTTTAGTCCATTTCAGTCAAATCAGATCAAACTTTATTGTCATCTTCGTCACAAACAGTCGTGTAGGCAGAAGGAAAAAGTCCGTCTCTGGGATCCAGAATCAAACACCGTCAGAACCAAAACACACACAAACCTGAGACGTGTTAAAGTGACGAGTATAAAATATATAGAAATAATAATATTGGTGCTAATTCTGGATCAGCTGTTCCGTCCAAAAAACGAATCCTGTGTCGGTGAAGGTGCGACTGTGGAATCAGGCACTTTTAGAAAGTTTAAGGGTGACAGTTAGAAAATGCCCCCCCCCCCCCCCGACGAGCTCAGATGCCTGGGTCTCAGGAAAACCCCTCTGGTACCCACACAGTGACATTTTCAGCCAACTTCAAGAGACAAATGTCAGACCGACCCACCGAAGCAGGAGGAGACGGGCAGCAGAGATGTCTGCAGAACCCGTTCTGATTGGTCCAAAGGGTGAAACCAGCCGGTGATTGACAGCTTCCACACGCTAGAAGCAGTGATTGACAGTGAGAGCTTGACGGCGTCACCGTGACTGATGTGAAAGTGCGTGTAGGTGTTTGTGGATGCCTCTCCAGTCACCGTCTGGCTGTGATGCTGAGGCACCAGGATGTTTCACCTTCCCACTGCAGATCTCTGCTCCTTCTTCAGTGGGCTTCCTCTTCCTCGTAGGTCGATGTGATGCGGGAGCATCGTGGCTGAGGGGAAGTTTGTGGCGCCGTCGTGTTTGAAACTGGATCCTGTGGGTTGGATTTTGGTTTCTGAAGCTTGAAGTGTTCACTGTTGATCAGGTTCACACGTCTGAAAGCAGAAGACCTTCGTTTGTTTGTAAAAGGTGTTTTTTCTTTTGTTGCTTTGGGGCCTTTCAGCAGGAATTTCCCTCCAGAGAAGATCAGTTATGTTTGAATGCTGCAGATCAAAAGGTTGTGCTGCGTTTGCAGGCATGTAGAAGAGTTGGTCAGGTGTGTGTGTGCACACCTTTGGCTGCGTGGGTCAAAGGTGGCATAAACTGAAACACTGTAAACATGTCTGCAGTAAAAGTGCAGAGATGCTGCAATAAAAAACAGGAACTAACTTCATTATTTATGGGCAGAATGTTTAGAAAATACGGAATCTTACAGTGAAAAGACAAACTGTTAGTAAAATGGGAGTAAAAATATACCAGAGTGTCACAAGCGACTCATTACCAAAACTCTTTATTGATGAGAGTGTAAACACCAACACATCACCCCCGTTCTTCATCACTTTATCACTTCATCACTTCATCACTTGAACCATCTCCACCAGGATTGATTATAAGATCTCTCTCCTCACTCACCAGTGTAACCATGGTAACGCCCCCCCTACCTAAAAGAACTACTCACCCCACTGACCTCAACACGATCCCTCCGTTCTACCCACTCATACCGCCTCCTCCTTCCCCGGACTAAGCTCA
>VRLP01007046.1:0-24302 GCA_009660295.1 Lophius piscatorius | reverse complement strand
CAACTAACCACATCAAGTACCAGACGGACCCAACTAACCACATAAAGTACCAGACGGACCCAACTAACCACATCAAGTACCAGACGGACCCAACTAACCACATTAAGTACCCGTCAGACGTATTATATCTCAGAATCAGCCAGTAAAAGTTAAAATTTAGTTTGTTTCATCACTTTTGTTTGTTTTGTGTTTATTGTAATATGTGCATTTTTGCATATTTTTCAAAAATCATATCTTCCATCACCGACTCATACATTTACCTTGGGGAGATTTATAAAACTGACACTGTTCTAGATTTACCACCATTGCTACTTTCTCTTTAAGTAAGCTGTAAATACGAAATGTGAGCTTTTGAGATATTTTCCAGATTCTTTTACCAAACAAGATGCTCAACCGCCTAAAAACAAGATCCTTATATCTCAGTGACATGTTCAGCGATTTTCTGCAGTGTGTCCCTCTTCCCAGCAACACTCTCCAGCTCATACTGGGGGGGGTCTCGAGGCGTTGAAGAGGCGAAAAACAGAAACAAACAAATAAAACTCTGCAGCTGATTCATATGAAAAAAACAGGAAGTGAAAACGATAACTGCCTGATATCGATGTTTTTATTCATACATGTGAACATATCGCCGCTGAAGCTCCGCATGCGTTCCTTTTATATCATTACAAACACCATAATCTTCCTTTTAGGAGAAATGGGTCAGGGTTCTTCTGGGTTAATCCCTCTGGACCGCCGATGTGTCCTTGAGCAATGATCTCCGCTGCGGCATCTCTGATGACTTTATTAGCGGACACGTTTTCTAATCCACTCCCTGATATAAGACTCACTTTAACTTCACCAAGAGCTTCTAGTGTTTTAATTGAACTTTTAATGTTCTGCCTCACCTTTGACCCACAGCGACACGGAGGCTTGTGTAAGAGGGCTTTTAGGACCAACGCGGCTCTTTACAGCCTCTAATCTCATCATCGCCGCTTCCATCTCATCTTCCTCCCGCTCTCTTTTAGTCACGGCCGGATTAAAGGGTTAAAATTAAAGGGTTAAAAGTCACCCTGGACCCTCCGCGTTTGCCTGGAAGGAGCTGCAGGCCCGTAAAGAACCTCAGCTTCGGACTCAAAGACAGGTTGTCAGTCAGTGACATCATCGAAAGTGAACTAAAAAACAATGCTCCTCTACCGCCATTCATCCACACAACTCCACCCACCACCGCCACCATCTACATGCAAGGCAAAGATGACTGCAATATCGAACTATAAAAACAGGAACTGAACTGAGTGAACGCTAGAAGCAGCCGAAAATATATAAAAAAAGAATACTATAAAAACATAAAACATAGACTAAAATGTCGATAAAATAAAACTTTAAATAGTAACAAAAAGTGAGTCGGAGGGTGTAACAAAAAATATCGAAACATAAGATGACAATAACTATAAAAACATACAAAAATATCGAAACATTAATAAATAATTAAAACTGGATAAAATGTGGAAACATAAAATAGTAACAAAAAGTGAGTCAGATGATGTAACAATAACAATATAGCGTAAACTTCAGCTCTGAGGTCTTCTGACGGCGTGAAGGCCTGACTCGTCCTCTCGCCTCGGCGTGATCCGGTGCACGCCCTCCGGCGCTGTTGCTCTCAGGCCCGAGTGTTTGGGTATATCACCCTCAGATCAGCAGAGCAGAAGACAAGCTGCTTAGGCAGCAGGATTTGAAGCAGCTCAGAGAAGCTATTCCCAGCCTCAGGCCCAGTCCGATTAGACCCTCTGGACCCTGATGTTGATGATGCTACATAGTGTGTGTGACTAACTGAGATGTCGGAGACGTGTCTTTGTTACTGTTTTGACTTTCATCCAGTCGAGACAGGAAGCCAGTGTGAAAAGCCCCGCATACCCACTGTGAAGTCAGGTGGTGGATCTCTGATGCTGTAGGGTCTGTTTTTCTTCCAAAGGTTCTGGACATCTTGTTAAAGACATGGACTCCATCAAATATCAGCAGATATTTAGGTCCTACTGGACCTAAAGCCTCCAGTAGGACAAGTTGGACCTTCCAGTAGGTCAATGATCTGAAGCTCACCTCAACGTCAACCCAAGAATGGTTCAGAGGTCACAGAATAAAGGTTCTGTCATGACCATCCCAGTCACCTGACCTAGACCCCACAGAATACCTGTGGGATGTGCGGCAGAGGAGAGTCCAGAAGCGTGGACCTCAGAACCTGAAGGAGCAGGAGAGTTTGTGTATGGAGGAATGGTCTCAGATCTTCTCCATGGTTTCTCAAACCTCATCACAGACTACAAGAGGAGACTCGGGGCTTAAGTCTGACAAAAGGGGGCGGAGCTAGATATTAAACGCAAGGTGCCAATAATTGTGGGACACTTGTTTTGGATAGTTTTTTGTTCTATATAAAGAATTATTTTTAAATGACGTTACCTGAATAAAACGTTAGATGTTTGTAGATGATTTGAATTAATGATCGTGGGGTTTAGACAACAAAGACATTCTTTGCATCTCATTTGACTGATTCTTTCTGAAGTTTGCCAGTATTCTGGAGGACACTGTCAACAATCATCGCTTTTACCAACGGAATCGTCTCCAGGTCTCACAGCAGGATCTGAAGGCACCAGCTTTAATCACGGCGGCGCCATCCTCCTGGGGGAGGAGCGTGACTCAACCCCTGTGATCGGGGAATAAAACACCAGAAAACTCGTCACTTCTTCCACTTCAAGGACAATTCTCTTTATAAATAGTGGAAGTTTTTCCACGAAACTGTCCTCTTTGCCTTTGTGCCTTGTTGTAATGGAGGCTGAAAATAAACACGTCTTACTCAGCCACTCAGTCCAAACCCTCTGTCCAACACAGGAGACTCAAAACAAAGACTGTGCTTTTTATAACCCAGGTTAAGTCCAGGATTATCCCGTTAACCCGTTCTAACGTCTCCGGCACACGCCGTCAGCTGCAGACGGCAGTGACTGATAACGGCGGCGAGCAGTCGGATAAAAAGTGTCACCTTCTCCCAAAATAACCGTCTCTTCTTTTCATCACACATCTCTCTAAACCTTTCACGCCGTTTCCTGTATTTGTCTGTGAAGGGAACCGGTTCTGAGAGATTGATGAGAACACCCGCAGTCCAAATCACACACGGCGGTAATGATTTTTCTGTCGGCCGGATCTCTCCTCTCAGAGAGGGGGAATGGGGAAGCTCAGCAGTCAGGCAGCTGATGGAAGGGGGTGGAGGGTGTGTGGTCTGGGAGGAGTGAAGTGGAACCTCCTCTGGCCTTTGTCTTTTTTTTTCTTTGTTTCCTTTTTTGGTGCCGAGCCTCAGCGGAGACGGAATCGAACTGCTGCTGCAACGGAAACCTCAAACATTTAAATGCAGGGGGGAGATCCAGAAGGGGTGGAGACTGTACAAGAAGATGATGTTCTGTGGTGTAGATGCTTCTTGGTCTCCACAGCGGATCATCTGTTTCCATCTCCACCTATCCTCTGCATCCTCTTCTGTCACACCAACCAACTGCATGTCCTCTCTTCATATCTTCAGTCATATGGACTGCTCTCACGTCCATCTTGGAAACCTTTCCCTTCACTCCTGCTGCTGCTCTTCTGTCACAGATAACTTCCTACACTCTTCTCCAACCACTCCACCTTGTCTGCACTCTCTTCTCCACCTCTTCTCCACACTCACCGTTGCAATTTCTTGAATCTTTTTAAAAGCAGGAAGAAGCCCTGAATGAGAACCTCCTCCAGTGAACAAAACATCAGATCCGCCAGAGGCAGCGTCATCAGAACCGTCTCATGTTTCATGTCCTCTTCTGTTCCTGATTATGGGGTTGAATTAAAGCCAGAGAAGTGGTTTTTTGGGGGAACAACATCATGTAACAATAAAATTTGACTTTTGGCCATTCCCAAATTTAATATCTTAATGTCTTGCAGTGGAAACGGAGAGTTTTAGCTCATTCTTGTTTCGTGAGGTCGCAGTGACCTTGACCCCGTGAAATTCTAATCACTTCATCAGGTTGTTGAAGAGGACGTTTTCTCCCTGAGAGACGTTTTCTCCGGTTAGCGAATTGCAATACATGCAATTTGCCAGGGAGTTGCTGACACGTCATGGACAAATTTAAAACCCGCAGGAGCAACTGGAGATGCAGACACGAAAACGGTTACTGAACAATGTATATTCAAACTTCAGCAAATATTTAACCTCATCTCCCACCAGATGACTCCCAGAGTCAGCCAGGCCTTCATTCCATCTGGATTAGACTGTAGCGCCGTATGTGGGTGTAGAACAGGCGTCTCCTCTCGGGATCCAGCTGCTCATCTTCTTCCTGGGAAAAATGAGTCGTGGTCACATGACTCGTATGTTGTCCTCCTCCGATAGGCCTCCTGTCCGGCTCAGGATGGATTTTAACATTTTATAGCCTGTTGTTAAGGTTTTTAAAAGGGGTTGACACCCCCTTATTTAGCCGAGTTCTTACATTTCAGATCCCACGTTAAAGGTCCACCGGATTTTTTTCTGGCGTTCGTTCTAATGAGGTCCATCCCAAGAGGACAGAGATGGCACGCTCTCAGTCCACGATCGCAGGAAGGTGTTAGGTCCGGGCGGGGAATCTAGCCAGCGAGGCCAGCATCCTTCGCCGTGCAGCTGATGGGAGGGATACGAGCGGCGCCGAGCCGAGTTGAATCCTCCGTTTATATCTAAACAAGTTCATGAGTCGTCATGCTTGCTTCGGCGGCGGTGTTTGGCGCTCCATTGCTTTTTCCTTGTTCCAAATAATAAGTCTGATCCTCCATTTGTCCAAACACACCTGCTACCTACATTTCACACACTGGACAAGACCTGGACTTGTACCTGCATCTTGTTAATCGGTTGGGCATCGATATTGGCTATGGAAATGTCAATGTTTACTTCTTGTCACGTATTTCCCCCCAGAAATTAATAATCTGCATTTGACCCATCCCTGAGGGGCAGCGCCCTGAGAAAAGCCCGTGGAGCAAACTGGGGTTCAGGGTCTGGCTCGAGGACTCTGACTTTTGGCTAAGGGACCGTTTACCTGCCAGCAGTTTCACATAAAACATTTTTTTTGTTTTTGCATTTAAGGGCCTTTTGTTTCCACGACATTTTCGTGCCCGACAACGCAGAACCTGCTGCGTTCATTGACACTCCTGCAGCAAAGTGTAGAGCTGCTAAACCTTTACTGTAAAAGCAGAGATCATCCAGACTTCCTGGTCTATCTTCCTCTGTGGTGTTGATTTTGAAATGTTCAGCTGCTAACTACTGGCTCGGCAGACAAACTACGGCGTTTTTATTCGTCTCGAGGATCGTTCTCGTCTGAACACTGGACTTTTTGTGAAGAAAAAATAAATTTTGTCATCACTTTTTAGCTAAGATGTGTTTTGTGAGCGGGGTTCTATTTACGGGACTTTCTGTGATGCACTGGTCCGACAGAACAAACAAAAATCATCTTTCCACACATTTATTGTACTAAATCAATACAAAAGTGCAAAAAAAAAGTAAAACATGGGAGTATTCTCCAACAAACAGAAGCATTGAGTAAAAATGATCCTTAAAAAAGAGGGAGCCATCTTTATCATGGTAATGGGATTTTCTGGAATTGAATACGTAACTTTAATTTCGCTCCTGCTTGACGTGAGCGACAAAGCGGTGCCAAACGACAGGAGCTCAAAATTATGTAACTCAAGACCGCAAATCCTCTGGGTGCTGCTCTGCCAACCTGGACCTGGAGGAACCAGGTTCTCCTGCTGGACTATCACAGTCTTAAAATAGATGAAAAATATACGGAAACTAAGCCGAGAGTTGAGATTCTAAACTCTGTTCCATTTACTGGTTGGCGAAGATAAAGAATAAAAAACACTCAGAGTCCTAGGTTCTTGGTTTGGTAGCAAAGGTGAGGTACCCTGTGTGACCTGGTATTTCTCTGGGAGGGGTGGTGGTCTTCATGGAGATGGATGTCTGGTTGGGAGCCGAGGTGGGAGGTGCATTTCCCGTGGCATCAGATTGAGTCTGAGCGGAGGGGTCGGGCCCAAAGTCAGGCACAGACAGGGTGACGGTCCGCACATCGTGGACTCTCAGCAGGACTTCCAAAGTGCTGATCTCCTCGAACCCCTGATCCATCAGGGCCTCACACGTCTTCTGAACCTGCTCTATGCATGGAGAGAACGAACTCACCCGCCCTCCTGGAGACAAAGACAGAGAGACCAGCAGAGAGTTTTAATAGATTCACAGTTTTTACTGCCTCCAGCGTTTCCTACCTTCAGTTTCTGCTTTTATACTTCCACTATTTAGCTGTTTTTCGCCGGCGTGTGAACGGGAACGGTTTTGGGCGCTGGAGGGGGGGGTTGCGGTCAAGGGAGAAACGGTTTCTACATTATTTTTCATCGTACATTCTGTTTCTATAGTTCCTGCTCTACTGCTCAGTATGATTAATTTTGTCTGATGTGAGGATGGTGGCGGTGGGTTGGAATGAATGCTGGTCCACTTCGGTCCAGAGTCAAATACCCTAACTATTAGAGGGGCAACAAGAATCTTTGTACAGACGCTCACGGTCCCGGGAGATTTGAATCATTCAGACTTTGTTGGTGGAGTTTCCTAAAAATCTGTCATTGTTCTATTGCTTATTTTGTAGGATTATTATTTTAGGCTGTCGTTCCTCTTTTGTCTTGAAGGTTTATTTCTTTATTTCCTTGTACTTTCTTCTTTCCTTGGTTGACTTAGTGTTTCCTGCCTCTTTTAATTTATCTGTGTTCTACTTACGTTCTTCTTCCAGATATACCCTTGGTGGCCCCCAATCCCCTGATTTGTACAAACACTCCAATTGACCTAACTCCTAAAATTAAATATGAAGTTATTTCCAAAAGTGTTTTTCATATTAAAACTCCCTCTAGTGAGTAAAAGTAAAATATATTGGAGTAAATTATTATTTATCAAAGATAGATCTCCTCGACTTGATTCATATGCATCAAATTTGGAGTAAATTGGACCAACGGTTGAGAAATTATTGCCCGAAAACCTTTGGAAATAAGCTGACCTAGTGTTGGATACCTACGACTGACCTTTCCCCCAAATCAATCCAGTTCTTCCACACACTGAGGTCTATGGGGTATAAGGTTTGAAAATGATACTGGAAATAGTTGTTGAAGTATTGCATAAACACAAAAGATGGTGAGACTAACTCAAGACAATCCCATGATAGTATTACTAAAACTACAACTATTGATAATAAAAGGGTTTCAGGGCCTTTAGGGCTCCAGGCATTGGTTCATGGGGGCTCTCACACACAGAAATCCCCCATTAGCTCTGGCCTCCCATCTCTAAGTGGAACCCCGCCGTGATGGCAGCGTGACGCCGGAGCGGTGAGTGGAGACAACTTTCACCCACTGACCTGAGGAAAGAAGAATGCGACTCTGAGCAGTACAGCTGGGTAAATTAATAGTGAGGGTTATTCAAACAAATTAAGTTACAACATATTCTCTGCTGCACCAACATTGATCAGAGATAACTAAAAATGTTCATCATCATAATATTAACAACTAAGCAAACAGGTGAAGGTAGAATAATGATGATTATCTGGTCACCGTGGTTACCGGTCAGTGGGTGGAATGTATTAGGCAGCAAGGTAAGTGAATGTTTTGTCCTTGAACTCAACGTGTTGGAAGCAGGACAAATGGACAACCATTACGATCAGAGCGACCTTTGCAGGGACCAGATTGAGGTGGTTAGAAGACTTACGATCACAGATTATTAAAAAGTATGAACAGCCGATAGCGATTTTGACCATTTCCTTTTTTTTCCTTGAAAGTTTTAAAACCACAATTGACAGCGTACTGGCTCTAGACTCTTGCTAGCTGTAGCTGCTCTCTGAACATTTTGCTTTGGAAACTTGCGATGTTCCTCGGGGCGATTCATTTTGAAGTGTCTGATTAAGTTATTTCACCCGAACGTCTTTAAAATTGTTCGTCGGCAGCTTGTTTTTTGCCTTACCGGTGTTACAAAAAGCAAGCTTTGTATTTTCTTCATTCACCGCGAAAGATTTCCAAGCTGTTGAGATGTTTGTAGCCATGGAGGGACAACTGGCGAACTGGTATCGGAGACATAGGCGCCACAGGCTCACTGATGCGAGGGGGAAGTGAAGGCTAGCCCGTGTTCTCCAGCCCCACAGAATAACCACTGTAGCACGAGTTGCTGCCAAAGTTAATATTGATAGAAAGGTGTGAGAACAATTAGTATATAACCTAGGGCTGTTTTGGTGGTCAAGTTGGGACCTCGACTAGACTTGAGTATTGTGACTTTGATCTCTTTAGCACCAGCGACTCATAGAACGCCTCTGTGTTGCCTTCTACTCATTTAATAACTCAATCAGAAGCCCCAGCTACATTTACGACTAGACAGCACAAAGAAAGAACAAACTTCTGCGTCAGCATCTCAGTCTCCACCTCATGTCTCTGCACCTAAACTTATCCTGCTTTGTCATATTCCCAACCCTCCCTTTAAGTTTAATGAATATCTTTACGGTATTTTTGGTTTAATACAGCTAAGATTTAGACAGACAAACCTATGCTTGTGAGAACATTACCTTCTCGGTGGTAATGAGAGACTCACCCAGTGCGTCAAACTTTGATTCTGAAAAGCGTCGACAGTGAGAGCGACAGAAAGAGAAGAACAGGTTTGCAGAGTCCATTATGTCTGATAAGCCAGAGATCTCCAGTCGTTCCTTGGGCTAACAGGGCCAATGTTCTCTCTTGAAAGAGCTATAAACAAAATCCAATAGTCTCCTAGCAACCAGGACGGGCGCACAGGGAGCGGTCGGGTTGATGATTACACACGGACGTCTCAAGCCGCTGTGGGTCAACATTTAAGCATCTATACATGAAACCGGGATTCCTTATCAGGTTCAGGAGTGTTTGGGTTCAAGCATAGGTTTGCTTTATGGTTGCACAATGCGGGTGTTTGAGTAAACGGCAAAGGAGGGTCAGGATCCAGGGTGATTCTCAAAGAACAGCTTCCCCGGGGGTTGGGCTGCAGGCCAAAACTTTAGACGGATCTGAACCCAGAGAAGAAAAAAAAAAGAGTGATATTTCACTGCCCTTTATTTTACACTCTGTCCAGAAGAGTAAAACATCTCATAGCGGATTTATCCCGGGCCTGAGAAAAGATCTGGACTCTACGCTGAAAGAGGATAGAAAAGATGATGAACTCTGGCTGTGGCTGGTGGATCTTTCTTCTAGACCTTTCTGCTCACAACCTTCAACAATTTTTGTTGTTTTTTTTCAGCAACAACCAAAAAAATATACATATATCTATATATACAAAAACCTTCCTCTCTTGTGGTGCACAACACCTCAGCCCTCCCCAGAATTTTACTTTTCTACTATGTTTTTGAAGAACTTTGGGCCGCTGGAGCTGATCTCGTCTCTGGAACTCTGGAGAAAACATTCATTCTGAGCAGTGGGAACTAAATCAAGCCTTTTCCTTATGAAGTCACATTCACCAGCTCCTTCACTGTAGCAGCGCCCTGTATGGTCATGGGACTGCTTCGAAAAATGCCTGCACTCTATTTGTTTGCATTCGTATCTGTGGGTGTGTGTGTGTGTGTGAGGGTCATCGGGTGATGAAAAGAACATGCAGCAGTGGCACCTTAAAAGGGATTCAGAGAGGAGAGGAGAAGAGGAGGAGAGCAGCATCCTTGCTCCTCCTGCATTCCTCTTCATATCGGGTTGATGGTTTCCAATGATGCTACATTTAAGCACCTCTGGAACAAGCGCTCAGGCATCCAGGCTGGTTCATTAACCTCTCTGGACTGTTATTCACCACAATCTCACAGTTGATTCCTTGTATGTAAATACCGACTCACTGTTTCTGACTTTCATTCATATTTTGTCTGGATGGGACTAAAAGTCATGATGTAACAACTAAACTGCTTTGCATTATGTGAGAACCCACCACACAAGCTTCTGTTGGCACAGTGTGGCGGAACCGCTCTGTTATGCGCAGTATGTTCTGACGTCTTTCTATCAGGACTGGCATCGACATTTTCAGCAGTTTGCGCTACAGCAGCTCTTCTGTGGGATTGGGCCACACGGGTTAGCCTTCACACCACACGCCCATTAATGAGCATTCTGGAGATGCTCTGACCCAGTCGTCTAGTCAACACAAGCCCGCCTTTGTCAAAGTCGCTCACATCCTTAGGCTTGCCCATTTTTCCTGCTCCCAACAGAACAACGTCTGGACAAAAGTTCACTTGCTGCTTAAAATATCCCACCCGCTGACAGACGCCACCACTGTGAAATACTCGGTGATTAACATGTTATAGTTATATTTTAGTTTTATCATGGTGTTTGTTGTAGCAGTATTTGTATGACCAATATTTGTATTACTATTCGTATTTTTTCATTTATTAACAGTTAAATATTTTGGTGTAGAGCTGGGCAATTAATTGTAAAAAGGACGCAATTAGCATTCAGACATATATACGATGTCTTTTCTGAAGTACATCGATTCTCCAGCATTTTCATTCATAACATGAACAGGAACCAAACTAGCTAGCTGAGCTGCGGCTTTTGTTACCACGAACAATGTCTGCCCCTTTAAGAGCATAGCTTTACGGGTATTTTGTATCTTTGCAGTGGAGGATTATAGGACTTGCTAAGTGCTAACATTAGCTTAGCTTTAACTAAGAGGTCTACTGCTTAGCTAGAGAGTTAACCTAACGTAGGACAAGTAGAAACTTGAACGGTAGTGTCTTATCACTCCTAAACTCCATCTTCTTGTCATATTTTTCTTCCTACCACTTCATCTAATATTCTTTCTTTCGTAACAACATGGAGGCGGTGCTCATCAGTTTCGGACGTATAAACAGAAGGCCCATCGGGTTTGGGCCAGGCGCTCAATAGTCCCTCAGACTCAGGCCGGGTTTAGACAGATCTTAAGAAATTTTCGAGATTCCTATTTAAAACGATGCTATCAGGATATCACAGTGAAAACCCAATGTAGCATCAAATAAAAGTAATGGATCTACTGTCTGTGCCACTGTGTTGGTCGATGAATTATTTCGTGTTGGAGTTGTTTTTACGTGACACTAAAATAAGCCCCTGAACACAGCAGCGGGCGATGGGTTTCTTTTCTAGCAGGTTATTCTCATGTCGTAGCCGAGCGTAAACAATGAAATACTTAAATAAAAAAACTTGTCTTTGGTTAAGTTTGAAACTACTGAAAACCATGCAGGGAAGCTGATAGTTTTTTTTTTGGGGGGGGGGGGGGTTGTTTTAGTTGCGGATGTAGAGTCTAATGAGGCAGTTAATCAAAGGCTCTGACTCTGTGTAATGTTTGTTTTTAGTGGGTTAAAACACCAGCTATAAAGGGCATAGAGCCAAAAACAGACCTTTCTAGAGTCGTTTACTCTGCCGACATGAGTAATCAGGGTAACAACTGTGTGACAGCATAAAAACTCATTGCTCAGTTAACTAACGGATACGGTCGTTTTCGGACATGAAAACAGAAGGTCCGTTAGGTTCGGGTCAGGCTCAGTAAGTTTGGGCTCGGTCGGGTTTGGACACAAATATGCAACAAAATAAACACTTTGATTATATATGATGCTCACCAAAGGAATGGAGTAACTCAAGCGTCTTCCTGAGGGGGGTTTCAGAAACGATGTTTTGCTGTGGGCTCCTTCTAAGTAACCATGACTTGAACTCTAAACAGAGACCACCTGAGTTAACCTCCAACCTGTCCAGACACAACGCCGTTTTTTGGTTGCCACAGACACCGTAACATATTTTCCGCTTCAATGGCCAAGTTTATATATTAAATCAACAGGGTAACACTCCTGAGAGATCTCTTGGTGAGGACTGATAATCAATGTGGAAGTGCAGGGTGAGGCGGAAGAGCCGCTGGCTGGTATTTTAAAATGTGCTCTTTCCCTCAGTCATATTCCACGTGGACGGAATAAGACTGGTCACAGAAGGACGAGTCAGAGAGGAGTCAATATCAGCTGATGGTGAATGTTGAGGCATCACTCACATATATATAGCTATACAGGAGGACCAACCATGGATATTTCTAGGCTGGTATAACAAGGACAGTTTGAAGCAGAAAAAACTGACACCCGTCTAACGGGACCAAACCAAAACATCAAATAGATTTTGTCATTGTGAGGTGGGGGGACTACATTGGCGAAGAATTAATAATGAAAAGCTCTAATGGTCAACCTACCTTGTTTCTTCATAGCAGTCTTTGCGTGTCTCACTGCCTCCCATGGGCTGGGTATATCCAAGAAGACAGCATCTGCCACCCCAGTCACTCCAAACCCATCTTTGCACACATCCTGGTTCCTGACGGTGACTAGATGATCTACACGGTGCTCCTTGAACTCCTCAGCTGCTTTCTCTGCCCGCTGCTGGTGGAACTCCACTGTGTGCAGGTGACCTGTGGGGGCGATGGTACGCAGGATGGCGTGGGAGAGGGAGCCACTACCAGTACCTGTAACAGAGGTACCAATGACAGGATGAGAACAGGAGGGGTGATATTCAAGAAAGCAGGTGAACAGTGCTTTAACACCTCTACTCGTTCAGCTTCACCGTTCCAACGGCCTCCCTTTCATTCACACATTTATTCTGTCTTCCTGTGGCTGATCTTCATTCCCCTTTTCTCCAGTACATACCTCCACCTCTTCCAGCTGTTCTTTGCTATCACAACAGATGACAACGCCATCCAAGAACATATTAGTCCATAAACTCCTGCCTGACCTCATCAGTCAGCCTGTCCATCACCATAGCAAACAAGAAAGGGCTCAGGGACGGTCCCAACCAACTTTCCATTCATCTTCTTCAAAGCTGCTCTCATGTCATCCTTACTAATCCTTACAAACTTCCTGATCCATAATTCTTCACATTTCTTTCTCTCTCTCGCTCACATTTATCAGTTCTCCAAAATACTCCTTCCATCTTTCCCTCACACTCTCCTCACCTTTTAGTACATTTCAGTCTCTTTCCTTAATCACCCTAACCTGCTGCACATCCTTCCCTTCTCCGTCCTTCTGCCTCACCAGTCAGAGGGGCAGACAAAGCAATGGTGATACATGCATGATACTAGAATACTCCTATCACATAACATAAACTGACAACCAGGCTTCCCATAAGACGGACGCAGAATCTGCTCACATCACTGTCTTCAGACCAGATAAAGAAACACATGAAGCCGAGAAATCTACGGGAACCTTAAAAATACAGGTCTTGTTATGTCTCGTAAGTGATGGGTAAAAGTTTCTTCCACCTTGACTTAGTCTAAACAAGAAGCTCACAGATGTTAGTAGAAGCCACACTAATATCCTCACACTGCTCTGTCTGGTAAGTGGGTGCAACATTTCTGAGTGGGCCTTCTGTACCCTACAGCTTAATGCCTGCTAATATGCGAAGAAGGGATGTGCATGTATGTGAAAGAGAAATAACACGGACTATGTGCCTCGCTGCCAAGGCGGGGGGGGATGGAGCATCGAGAACGCAGCTTAATCCCACCCTCCGCCTTCCCCTTCTCTGACATTATGTCACCGCCGCCTTTGTTAGTGCGGCGACAAAGAGGGCAATGTCCACCCCCCAGCAGCACTTTTCACTTGGAGGAATAAATGTGAATGATGTAATAAACCTTCGGAACAAAAAAACGCAAATGTAAATGGGGAGATATGGGATGACGATGCAATATAAAATAAGTGCAGCTGCAAGAGAGAGAGAGAGAGAGAGATAATAACTAAGATAAGATTTTGGCTGGCATTACCTCATTAGTGATAACATTTCAGCCAAGGTTTTTTGTAATCCTTATGGGTGAAGAACACACTGTGCTGATTGTTCTCTGACTGGAGGCTCTGAGTAACTGGACTTAATCCTCATATCCATTCATAGATATTATCTCAAAAGTTTAATGCTACTCTCACAAATTAGGAGAGTATCCATCGCTTATCTTCTAACATTTTTTATGATGCTATTCGTCATGAGCCTTGAGAGAACCTGGTATTACGAGAACATGGATTTGGATTTGAACCAGCAGTCTTCCTGTTTTGAGGCCTCAGTCCTGAACGTATTACCACAGTTTTAATGAGGGCATTGAGAGATGTTGATTCGGTTCCATTGCAGTTTCTGAGGTTGTGTTTTCTCATATTGGTATTGGTATCATCTCCATTAACAAAATTATATTTTCCCACCGTTTATTTGTCTTTCAGTAGACATGATTACTCAAAAATCATGGACCAGATCACTGTGAGATTTAGGGTATATATCAGCATTAATTTCCAGTCCAATGACGCGCCCAGTCTACTTTGAGCTACCACAGTTTTGCTCAATACTGCCGACAACCCAAACTGGGAAAAGACCCCAGGGTGGACCCAGAACTCGGTAGTGGGACTACATGTCTAGGTCTAGGAACGGCTCGGGATCCCCCATGATGATCTCGATAGTGTTGCTGGGGAGAGGAATGTATGGAATACCCTTCTTAGCCTGCTGCCTCCGCGACCCGCTCCACGGATAGGCAGTACAAAATGAATAGATGGACTTCTTTCTTTCTTTAAATTCAATCTTCAGTAAATAAAAAGTTGTATACATTCACAAAATTTAATTTTTTTTGTCAAACAGTTAGTGGAGTTTATTCAACATAAAATCATAATTCTAATGGTTTTCAACAGCCAACATTGACAGAAGAATAAATGTAAAATGATGAAAAAACGTAATTATGTATTCTTTTCCTTCTGTGTTGCAGATGTTTTGGATGAATCTTTGGACGGTAAAGGAAAGGCAAAAGGTCCATTAATTTAAAATGTTCCTGGCTGTAGGATCCAATACGACTATACCAGTAACTACAGCCTCTGCAGCCACAACAACACTGTTGTACTGGTTGAACACGTGGATCATCCTCTTCTGCGGTTAACGTTGAGAGGATATGGCTGTGTGGCTCCAAGCAGAGTTCTGTCTGAGAGTTAGAGAGCCCAGAACTCGATCACAGTTTGAACTTGATCTGGATCCAACCTCTTCATGCTTCCATCCTGAGGTACAGAATCGGACACGGTCAAATCCTGCATAAATACATTCAACTCCAGGAATTGTGTCTAACAATATCCAGCAATATTGTTGTATATGTTTCTGCTTGCAGTTTGCATGTGATCCCTGTCTCTGCCTCTAGGGCATCCGGCTTCCTCCCACAGTCAGTCCAGAAACATGTGATATAAGTGAATTGATTCCTCTTTTCTATGTGTGGGCCTTGTGTTGAACTGGTGACTTATCGAGGGCGTATTCTGCTCGCCTGATTTTAACTGGAACTGGCTTTCCATTTAAATGGAAATGTCTGAAGTAGCTTAAACTTATCTACGACCTATCTGATCATATTTAAGACCTCGGACATGATCGCACCAAATGTTTGAAATGAGACAAATATAAGATCCAGCAGAGACCCTATACTTAATACAATTCGTCCCGAGGGGAACGTGAATGTTCATGCCAACGTTCATGATCATCAATCCAGTACTGGATATGTATTGTTGCAGATATTCACCTCAAAACCATCATTAGGTTACATCCTCTGCAAAACCGCAACAGTTTGCACAACCAGTACAGCCAGACTTAATCCACAGAGATGTTATTGGGATTAGTCATCTGGGCACCAAAAGTGTCTCTAATGAACAGTTGTTCAGATATTTCATTCCAGAACAAGACAGTGGACCTTTTACTGGGATATGATCTATTTTTCTACTACTGAAGAGCAGAGAGTGACACAAGTCATAATGTCATTGCCCTTGTTTTTAATCTGCTCAGTCATCAGGTCAGTAGACAGTTACTGTAAGAGTAAGAGCGAGCCCTGATATGAGGAAGGAAATGTAGCGGGGGAGGGGGCCGTTGACCTGAATTCCGGATCCTCCCTGCTGTCTGTTCTCTATTCGATATCAAACATAACTTTGGGGTTGAATGGGATGAAGAACAAAACTACGAATAAATATAAATACAAAGATTGTTGGGTTTTTTTTTTACCAGAAGACATTTGCAAACAAATACTAAACCCATTTATGTATTAAAGGTAATGGAGACTTTCTATTGCCTACAAATCATATTAGTGAGACCAGACATGTTAAAGGTTTTCTAAGCGCAAGAATGTAACTTTGTTATGGCTGAACGTGGAGAAACATTTGTTGGACAGGTTAGGGGGAAGTAAGATGATGTAATATTAAAGTAGTACTTAGTGCAGTGAGTGCAGGCACTGGGGATAGTATTTATCAAATTAACAAATTTAAGTGGGTGAGAGATTCTAAATGTGGTTTTCGGTTATCAGTGCGGGTCTAACGAGAAGGGCTTCATCAGCTGGTGCGAGCCCGAATCCCTCTAATGAAGGTCTAAAATTAGGGATGAGCTTAGAATATTCCAATATTACACTATATTCACAACGATACTGGAATACTGCTGGGTGACTATCAAATAGGATTTTCCCTGGAAATATCCATCCCTCGCTACAAAATGAACTTCAACGCCACCTGTGCGGGCGCACAGTTGAACTTGATATCTCTTGAAAGCCTCAATGTTATAACCCAAATGCCCTTCAGTCACACTTTACCGGCTTGATGTGAAGTACTGATATGGATGGTAAAACAATTAAAATAAAACAAATAGTTAGCTTGCAACACTTGGCCAGCCAGCACAACCTTCCTCCAAGGTGACTCCTGGCACTTGGCATGTAGGTTACCTTTAATCATTGCATGTTTAAGACATTACGTAAAGTCCTACGTCAACAAGACAGCACCAACAGGTTATGGACTACAATACTGAATATTGTGAGGCATCACTCAAACAGACAAAGAGAACAGTCAAACAGATATCGATTAGCACCTCGGCGACACATAATGGCACTCAGATGTTATGTGGAGCCAATATAATGCGGCATTCCAGAAGTCACTTAATAAACCCGGCATGTAGTCGGATACGGAAAACGTTATAACGGACAACTCAAAACCGTTAAACCCAGACAGACAGACAGAATACATGCCTGTGGAGTTTTATATATGCATAAAACATGTATTTTAATGTGACTCCAATGCAGATAAAGCAGCCCTTCCTATACCGTTTGTGTTTGCTGACTAAACAGATTTCTTGCAGCATTTGTTTATCATCCTGGAGACTGAATGTGCACTCCCTCACAAACACACACTAAGCATAATCAATAAAATGATGCCTGCCAGCAGTAAAACATGATGAAGCACTGCACCATACAAGCAACCTCCCCAATCAGATTCACTGCCTCTGGACTTGCAGAAACAACAACAGCAACCCAGACAGGCACTTTTGTGATTGAAATAAAACAAATGGAGGGTGGGGTTGAAGGCTCAGCAGCAACCAGACCAGGAGTGTCGAGCGGGTACAAGAGGCAAAATGGTTCACTCTGGTAGATCTGACATTATGTTCAGTATCAGCAGATGACCTTCAATGGAACAAAATACATGACTTGAAGGTGAGAATGAAACTATTTAAATCCCAAATAGATGGTAAAATAAAAGCAGTAATGAAGCAAAGCCTCTCTTCACCTAATGTGAGACTTAATAATATGAACATACACGTGTGAATGACAGGGAGGCAGGAGGAACGGTAAGGATGGAGGAATAGCGGTGGAGAAGGATCAGGAGTTTAAGGACTTAGCGTCAACTGTTCAGAGTGACGGTGAGTGTGGAGAAGTGGTGTAGAAGTGAGTGCAAGCAGGATGGAGTGGGTGGAGAAGAGTGTCAGTTGTTGTCTGTGACAGAAGAGGAGCATGAGGAGTGAAGGGAACGGTTTCAAAGATGGTGGTGAGAGCAGTTCTCCTGGATGGTTTAGAGATGGTGGCTCTGACCAGAAGACAGGAGGCAGAGCTGAAGATGTTCAGATGTTCTCTGGGAGTGAGGAGGATGGACAGAATTAGAAAGGAGGACATCAGAGGGACAGTCCAGGTTAGACGTGCTAACCTAAAACCTAAAAGACAAATGCTAAGTCAGAGGACAGACTGAGATGGTTTTGAAGAATGGGAAGACCAAAGAGGAGCTTTCTGGATGTGGCTAGAGATGGACATGAAGTTGGTTGGTGTGACAGGGGAAGATGCAGAAGACAGGGGGATATGGAAACAGATGGTCTGCTGCGGTGACCCCTAAAGGGATCATCCCAAAGAGAGAAGAAGTAGAAGAAACTCTTTAATTTTTTTGTCATGTGGGGCAAAGATGGGGAGTTTGGCCCCATATGGAGAGAAATAACTCATTTCTACAGCTTTGCTGAAACAGTGAAGATTATTAAGTCTTCCTCTTATTTGCTTAATGTTGTTTTCAGTTTCAAACAATGCCCGCCAGTAGGAAAAGAAGGAGCCCGCAACCAAAGCCCTGCTGAGCAAATTCATTTTGGAGAAGTGCATGATAGCCAGATGCATGTGAAACTTTAAGATTTAAAAATGTATTCCTCACCTCCCCTGCCTCTGATATGAATCTTACAAACTAGTCACTCTGATGTGAAACATGTGATTTACTTTACATAGTCAGTTTCCACTTGATGCCATTTATAACCACCAAAATGTGTCACAGTGCAAATTGACAGAACAGATACCTTATTGGAGTGAGAAAATGGAGACCAGAGTACTGCAGTTAGTTATTAAAAGTCCAAAAAATCTAATTGATTAAAAACAAATTTTGTGTTAATCTTACTAAGACTGTACCGTAGAGAACACTGTATTTAATTATCACCCTATTTGATGTGTCATCAGGTGGGTTTACTGAGATTCAAGTTGATAGACAGTTAAAATTAACATTTGTAGTTCCCCACTTGTTAAATCCATTCCCCATATAGATCATCCAGGAACCGTTTTTGTTAGGTTTTCTTTGTAGCGCTCTTTGTATTTGTCTCAGATGTGAAGAAACACTCACCTGATTCGCAGACGATGGATCCTGGCTTCAGTTCCAGCATCATGGTGATGGTGGCGATGTCAGTGGTATACAGGATCTGTGTGCGGTGCGGCAGGGTGACCGTCCACAGTTCAGGTGTAGGGTGGAGCACGTGAACCCACCCGCCTTTGCTGCAGGTGACTCTCGACCCGTAGCGCTTACCGATCAGGTCAGTGGAGTGACGGATGACTCCGTAGCGCGTCTGTGTTTGGGTACCCTGTTGAACCTTCACTGGCATCATGCAGTCATGGCTCTGGTAGACAATGGCAACATCCCCTTCCTGGATGAATTCTGAGTACTCCACAAAACTCATGGTGAGCACTCTGCAACAGGGGAGGCTGCAGATGAACGACTCGGGTTAGCGTTACACGTTGATTCAAAAACAGTCAACACCGTGCCCTCCTTAGATCCTTTGTGTTAGCGCAATAACTCTAAAACTAACTTTTTAGGCATATACCCTTCCTGTCAGGGATGACAGCACAAGCCTAGTTAGTCAACAGCAGTCTCCTAAAAATGGCTGGTTAAAATCTCAATTCTATATCTCCAAACTTATTTATAATAAACATGTTTGGAACACTTTTCTTGGACATAAAATAGAGGGCACAGACATTACAACACATTTCCACAGTGTGATGATCTTCTTCTTTTTCCCTGTTCTATGGCAACAAGTGAGAATATAATAATAATAATAATACATTTAGAATATTGCAATTTTGATCCGTCATCTTTGAAAATATTGGGCAGATGAATCAAAAATGAACCTTTTTGTTAAGCAGGTTTAAATTACATCACCTATCTTAAGTCATTTACATTGGGAAAAATAAGTCGTAAAGTTCGGCCCTTGTTATGGTGTCAGTTTCTAATTTTGGCCACCTCTGTGAGTGACCTTGAAACCCCTGAACTACGGTCTCATACAGTATCATTCCACACGACCCTTAAGACCATACCCTACCGAGGAACAAGTAATTTGGAAGCTTTGTAACCTCAAGGGTGGATCATGTACTCAGCATGTCCGGTAGCTACCGTGAGCCTCTAAACAGATCTACTGGAGATGATGGCCAACAAACTATTGAAAAAATTTGATATTGAGACTAGATGAACCTAGAAAAAAATAACATTTATTAAATTATTTGATGATGAAATAGCATAAAAGTAACATAATGAAAGCAAAAAAAAATTAGGAATTTTGCAATTAATGGAATGTTTTAAATAGATGATCTCACCGTTTCTATAAGTAAAGTAACAGAAACACATACACATAGCAGAGTGTACGTCTGAATATTTCTATTTACCTATTTGCGTGCTTTTCCAAGATCTGGCAACATGCTGTACATGTAAGCTTAGGTTTCTAAGTTGCCATATATCCCTAACGTTGGCTAAGCTAATTATTTGATGTTATGGGTAAATGTGATCTAAGGTTTAACAAACAAATAGGGAAAACAGACCACGGCACAACACCTGAAGGTTTTCTGTTACGTTAAAAACCGACTTGGCAATGTTATCCTTATAACATTAGCAGAAGATTGTAAGCTAGCTAACTTTACTAAGTAAGTAAGCATTTTTAGTTTGCAAACTGCTGACAGTTTATATTATCTCTTTCTAAATTTTAGAAAAATGAAATCACAGCTTCAACAATAAAAAGGCCAGGCAACGAATGTGTGAGAGCTCAATTTTCTGACGAAAAAGACTGTGTTTTGTATTTAAACGGAGGCTCGACATACTAACATGCTAAGTTTAGCTAGCGTCGTAGTTACAGCTAGCGAGGGAAACAACTGCTGAAGACTCTCAACCTACCTTCTCTAGAATTGGCGTTTGTTGGGTTCTTTGATCCAAATAAACATAAACTATAGTCCGTACGCGACAAATTTCTCTCTTAATAATTGTACATATAACCAGCACTGACTGTCAGCCACCCATTCATTTGTCACACGCTGTGTTGTTTTCACCGGAAGCTGGGTGGAAAAGACCGGATGTTGAACCTCTTCATGAACTCCAATTGCATACGATGTAAAATAAAATAATCCTTTCAGTTTGTAGATCTGCTAAATTTGCCTCAAAAGCTCGGATTCCGCAAGTTTTTTGTGTTCATGTATGTACGTATGAATATTATGAAGAAATATATAAAAATATAAAAAATAACAATTTATACATATATAAAATAATGTAAAATAAAAATGGTTGAAACTCCGGACATAATTTAAATAGACACTGTTACAGCATCTCTCTCTGGTTTCGAAATCCAATTATTGGCACATTTTTAGGTATATTGTCAACCCAACAGCACCAAAGGGAGAGTCCTCCTGATCCCGTCTCATAAAAATTGTGCAGAATAACATGAACTTTGTGACATTTCTATCAAATTTCATGTAGAAGTTAACAAAGAGTTTCGAATTAAATTCACTGATTGTTTGGTTTCATGTTGTTACAGTAATTTAGTGCTGTTACAGACTTTTTAATAAATAAAAAAAATCAGTTGCGGATAGAAATATGTTTTTTTGTGTTTAATCAGATCATTCACACGTCGTAACAAGCAAAATGTTACTGACACTGAAAATTAATAATTTTAGGCCTTACCAAGGTGAGGGAAATGCAGCTGATAGTTGTGGAACTATTAACTGAAAAAAAATAACCAATGACCAGCAGAGGTTTAATATAAAAGCAAATAGTAAGTATATTATTTACAGCCACTGACATTGAGCAGCATCACAGACACAACATTTTTATTTGTCTTTATAGTTTCAAAATCAACAAATTTGTTGAAATAGAAAAAAACCCCGTTGGATTGGATCCCATAATCAAAACTGAATTTGCCCTGAAATGTGACGTGCTAAGTGTGATTTTGTGTATGAGGTGCAGCAGAACCAGCGCGTCCAATTGAATGAATGGATCGTGAATAGTGACCAATGGGAGGAGAGAAGCTCTGCTATAAATGACGACCTCCTGCATCTGTGTGCTCTGAGAGCTTCTGGGACTCCGTTGGTCGTTAGTGAGCTCCTCAGCCGGAAAAATAGGAATCTTTGTATCTACTGGGAGTAGTAGTAGTAATCCACAAGTCCGAAAACAACAGGTAGGAATTAGGTTGATTTAACTCATAAATCCAGTATAATTAATCTCAAATCATTAGATTTGATGGTCGTGCGGACAAGCCATCGTAATATTATGGCTAACACGTTAGCTTTTGGATGAGTAGATTCTATATAGTATACGATGAGATGCATGTGAACTAATGTGTTAGAATTCTGCAGCATTTTCAAGCGTCAGCAGTTGATTGTCTGCATGCAGTTCATCTTCATCCTCCTCCTCCGTGCAGGGATCAGCCATGCCTTTCGGCAACACGCACAACCAGTTGAAGATGAAGTACGCTTCGGATCAGGAGTATCCGGACCTCAGCAAACACAACAACCACATGGCCAAGATCCTTACTGCTGCAATGTACGAGCGGCTGAGGAGCAAACAGACACCCAGCGGATTTACCCTGGATGACGTCATTCAGACTGGGATTGACAACCCAGGTAAAAATAAAAAAAAAAACCCAGCAGCAGCAGCCATCTGTTCAGCAATGATCGACTGGAGCCTCCCTCAGCGCTTCACTCTCCCGAGAGGTTCACTAAGCGCTCTCTGCTCCATCGACCCTGCCCGGAGGATAAACTATGACCGACATTTAAGCCCTGCAGCGGAATCAGTTAGCCGGCCGTCCTGCTGTAGATGCTCCTCCATTATCAGAGACGCAATGTTCTGCTTTGTAGGGCGGACTGAGGGAGATCAGTGTTGCATAATGTTTTGCAGGGCAGCTGCTGATATCACTCTAACAAAAAAAAGAGAAAAAAAAAGTTTTTAGGCCCAACAGAAGGAATTAACGCAAGAATTTGCTTCCCTCTTTTTGGATTACCACAACTTCCAACAAATATGTAGTAAGCCAACAAGTTTGGTTTCATAACCCATTTATTAATTACTTGGCAGAATCAGCACATTTAAAAAAAAAAAAAAAAAAAGAAGCTTTTCCCAGTAATTTTTTGCAACTATTTATTTATTTAAGCAGTGATTACAAACTATTTTAAATATATATTCATTCATTATCCATCACTGCTCATCCTGTTCACGGTAACGTGAGTTTTTTTTTTAGTTTTTTTTTTTCAGTAAAAGCAAAAAAAATTGGGTCGTCTGAACTACATTTTCTTTTGACTTTTCATGTCTGGTTGTAATCGACCAACTGTTTGGTTGAGTCACTATTTCTTATTTAAAAATGTGTTCCACATGGCTGATGCAGTGCCAGCATGAAAATGTGAAAGGGTAAGGGGCCAAGGATGTAACCCTGAGGGACACCACACGTCAAAGAGGAGGCATTAATCATGGCTAATGAGAAAAGATAAGTAGGATATTTTTTGGCGTATCAAGTATGGGAGGACTTACTGAATCGAATAATGTAATCCACTACAACACAATATTCTTATTTTAGTCAAATAGTTTTCTTTTTACCAGAAGGTTGAGCAAATCTAGTTTTGACTGATTTTTGTGAAATACAAAAGCGCATCGTAAAATAATTACCTTGAACTAAATTAAAATAAAAATGATTAAAATAAGTTGCATTTTTCTTTTTGTACTGTTTAAAAACATAATTGATCAAACAATTTGTTATTTTATGATTAATTTATAGTGTCTAAGATATTAAATTTTATTAATGTCCCCAAAAAAGTAAAATATGCAAAGAAATAAATTATCCCTAGGGGCTTCTTTTTATTTTCATTTCTTGTGATTATAGGGTTAAACATGATTAGCAACACTTAAGTCAGAAATTTGACTTGGAATGGCACGCATTTTTAAATTACAGTAATTTTCAAACGTATTAAATTAACTCGGCTTGTCAAAACCACACTTGACACCCACACCATTCATGTAACTCAAAATTAAAAATTTTATCTTCATAATATGCTTTTAAAGAAGTGATGACAGTAATTTATTTCCACCGCTGCCCTTGCTTCTCTCTGATATTTGTAACTTTATATTGTAGACACGTTTACACAAATGACCGGTATCTTATTTTTAAAACACACAGGAAGAAATGATTATGGTTCCGGAAGTATGGCAGGAGGCCACATCTGATAGTGTAGTGGATCTGGTGCTGAACAGGATGCCAAGGGTCAGGATAAGTTCCTGCATCTCGATCAACACAACAACCACATGCTAAAATTCTTAACGTGTAGAACAAGCTGGTGATCAACACCCAGTGGTTCAGCCGTCGATGGAGCTAATCAGACGGGGGTTGACCTCAGTCACCTTGACCTCTGTCCACTGATTTCTCTGTTGACCCTGTTGTCTTTGTGTGCAGGCCATCCCTTCATCATGACCGTGGGATGTGTGGCCGGAGACGAGGAG